>VZTQ01013669.1:319391-385944 GCA_013400755.1 Pelecanoides urinatrix
TGATTCTATGATTCTATGATTCTATGCCAGTTTACCCTACAAATGTGAACAAGAACCATCCGGCAGGCACCCAGACCGAGCAGCCACAAGTACAACCTGCACAGCCACCCTGTCCCTCTCCAGCTGTGGCAAATCTCTGCTGCTTCCACTAAACAGCAAGCAAACACAGCCAGAACAAGTGTGAGCAGCTGTGTCTGGAGGTGAATTCCTTCCTGGCACCTGCAAGCAATTGCCTGAAGCCACGAAATATGAGATTTGGTTATAATCGCGGTCTTCATATGTTCAGAGCATGCTTAGGGCAAGACAGGCTTTCCTCTTTCCTCTCTCACCCATGAAGGGTGGGTGGGAGCTTGCAGAGAGTCACAGACCCCAGAGAAGACCACAAAGGCTGACCACAGCTGGATTTCTCTTCCCAGGATGAAGCCTATCTTTTACGATGAAATCTAATCTCCCCTGACAGACCCAAACCGACGGTATGCTCAGCATTTCTCCTGGCAAGCTGTTTCAAAATTTGCACCTACACACTGCTAGCAAATTGCATCCTATTTCCAAGATTAGCGTAACTATGGTCCCAAAGGAGGCCGGGAGGGGTTGGATAGCCTATGCAATATAGCGATAAACTTCCACTGATCTTCAATAGCACGTGGCTGGTGTTTGCTGCTTGGTTACGGCAGTGCCCTATTTTCTAGGTCAGACAAAGGAAACTTTGTTCTTCTCCTCCAGTAACTTCTTAATTTCCCAATAAAATACGAAGACTTTAAGATTAATCACTCTTGCCAATTTGCTAATTTTACTAGGAAAGGGCTGCTGTAGCTAATAAAAGATTTTTTTGTGATCTTTTCTTCCTTGTCCTAAGCAGGAAGCTGAGCTGCCTTTTTGATAGACACTGAATCCAAGTATCCAAAATCGGGCACACCTGCATTCGCTGCTTATGGGTAGAGTGGACTTGGTCTGGTATTAAAACTCTCATAGACATACCTGGAGCCTTTTTAAAATGGATAGCATAACTATCACCAGCACTCAAACCCTCGCAACGTTGACACGTGCAAGAACATGTGATCTTCTAGCATCCAAAGCACTTTTTGCTGAAAACGGTGCTTTCAAAGTCAGTTCCTGGCATGCAAGCTTTCACATGTAGCCTGGGGACAGCTACAAAACCTGCAACCACCCACCAGCCCACGCTGTATGCAGTCCCCGCTTTAGAGAGCTGTCTCTATCCGCTAAGACTAAATGACAGCTAAAAATCACAGCATCCTCCTATTTTCCTTTATTTTTTAAAATATGATTAAGTCTTCATTATCCGGAGTCGAACCTAATGCAGACAGATGCTGCCTCTCTCCCTGACAGCTCCCACGTCCCACAGAGCATTGCTATCATTATTATAATGCTGTTGTTACTGGTAACAGTACTAATATCAAATTTGCATCCAGTGCTCCTATCAGGCAGCCTCATTATACCCAGTATCAAACAAATACCCAGGGAAGCACGTTCTCTGCCGCACAAAGGGATGCTGTCCCAGATGTTCCCTAGACTGAATCAAGTGGAAAATGTCAGACTGCACTTTCAACCAGTTATCCTGTTAAAGAAGTCTCTTTAATTAAAAAGAGCTCTTGATTTTTTTTAATCAAATCAAATACTTTCTTTTCTTTCAAGTGGTCAATCTCCCCCGCATTAATGACGTGTTAGTACTCCAGCAGGGAGCGGGACTTGCACTGAGAAGCCTCTTGCTGAGTGAGCAGCCGGACCCATAATGACAATTAGAAAGAGGTTTAGAGGCTGTTTGAGCCTCAGTCAATCTCTCTTAGTGCCTTCACACAGGGTGCAATTACCACCTATTAGCAATGAAGACAATTTATTTGTAAGTTTTTGAACATTTTGTCCTTTAAAGCAAAACAGGATTTGTATTTGTCTTATTTCTCACTTTCTGTGAGGAAAGGTGAGTCTAAGGCCGTTACTAACCCCTTGGAAGGGTCTCTCCAAGGCTAATGAAATGAGACGAAGGTGCAAGAGAGCATCAGTGATGTTTCACAAGGGAATCAGAAGAATAGCGTCAAAGGAGAGTTGGCAGAGATGATAATAACCAGAGGAAGAACGAGGAGGACATACAGGGTAGAAAACCCTGTTTGTTACCAGATGTTCATCAGCTCCTGAAAAGGTTTCTAAGTGTGAATGTCCCGGTCCAAGTCCTGGACTGCATTTGCAAGAGTTATGTTTGCCTTTGCTCATTGAAAGTCAGGAATGAGAGGATGTGCATCCAGAGGAGGGCAACAAAGCTGGTGACAGGGATGGAAGGAATGTCCTATGAGGAGCAGCTAAGGACTTTGGGCTTTGTCTAGTTTGGAGAAAAGGAGGCTGAGGGGTGACCTCATGGTTCTACAGCTTCCTGAGGAGGGCATGTGGAGAGGGAGGTGCTGAGCTCTTTTCCCTGGGAATGGTTCAAAGCTGCACCAGGGGAGGTTTAGACTGGACATTAGGAAGCATTTCTTTACCGAGAGGGTGGTCAAACTCTCGAAAAGTCTTCCTAGAGAGGTGGTCGATGCCCCAAGCCTGTCAGTGTTTAAGAGGCATTTGGACAATGCCTTTAATAACATGCTTTAACTTGGTCAGTCCTGAAGTGGTCAGGCAGTTGGACTAGATGATCATTGTAGGTCCCTTCCAACTGAAAATATTCTATTCTATTCTATTCTATTCTATTCTATTCTATTCTATTCTATTCTATTCTATTCTATTCTATTCTATTCTATATTTCATACCAGAGGGTGCTTGCCTGTGGGATCTCCTAGGAAACAGGTGGGAAAATGCAGGACAAGGCAGCCAGACTGCAACACAGGACAGCACTGTATCAGCACATGGTATGTGTTGCATATTGAGACAAATTTGGGAGGAAAAAGCTATTGTAAGGCTGAGTGATTCTTTCTGGATTATGAGAAATATGAACAATCATTCCCACCTCTTTTCCATCCCCTGCTAGATTGAACAGACCCGTGCACCCCCTCTCTCAGTGCCTCCTTTCCAGGCTGAAGAGCCTTGACTTTGTCTCTCCCCATGCAAAACCTCTTTGAATCCTTCCATGACCCCTTCTGCCCCTCTCTATGCAGATGGCAAAAGCAAAAAGTCTCCTGACCAAGAGCCCTGCCAGAGCTCGGTGCTTGGGAGCATGGCACAGCTGTTTGTTTGAAAATTTGGCTGCTTAAATCATTAGGGTGCCTTATTAGCACCTAATTAGCAGTGTAAGTATTAGATACTGCCTGATCCTGTCTTTAAGATCTAGTCTGCAGCCCCTAATGGAAGAACTGGATGCTGGTAGCTACACTGACCCCAGGAGATTGGGGGGGGGCATAAAAGGAAAAACCTAAAATAATAATAATAAAAACCCAAGAGATTCTCACCTCTCTATAATTGTTCCTTAATGTACCTCCTGCTTTAATTCAGCTGTTGCAGGATTGGGTCTGCTGGTATTTTCAGGCCACTGCATGATCCTGACTCCCTCTCAATGCGTTTTTCCTGGCTGGATTTTCTGTTGACTACTAAATCTTCCCCACACTCGAGAGAGATTCGCTACAGCCTCGTCCTCCCTGGGGAGCAGTAACAAAACATCCTTACCTGGTGGCTCACTTCCAAAAAAATCCCCACCTTTAAATAAACAAATTGTTATTCTGATCTCAACTACCCTTCAAGCCCATTTCAAATGGGACAAAAATTTCAGGACTTATTAAAATGAAAGGGCAGAGATGCACAAAACGACTCACAGAAGGATTGTGTAAGACTTGTTCCCTGGGGAGTTCAGCTGAAAATGTCAAGTATTATTGAACGCAGCAGAACCACAAATTTTTGCTGCACCCAAAGTAAATTGGGATTTACAATCCATCATCAGAATGTCATTTTTTATAGCTTATTTTTTATTAATTTTAACTCCGTAATTAAGGAATATGAGAGAAGCATTGTGTTCTGGTGGGATTAGTGCAAATAATGGGCATTGTGAAAGGCCTAGAGGCACTACAGTAATAGTTTAATCCTTGCAAATACACCCCTGTCCTCCTGTCATTAAAAAGAAAAAGCAACATACTGAAAAAACTCCAACAAGAATAAAAAGCGTTCCCTAGGGACACAGATCTGACAGTCCTGGCAGCAAAACACGCTGTGCCACTCATGTCCGGAGCACTAATACACCAACTCCACAAAAATAAGCAACAGATTAGGAGTAGGCATTGACCTATACACGCAGCCTATCTCCAAGGCTAGGCTTGCCACTCGGTCCCAGCTAATTTCACTCTGAAAAAGTTCCCAGAAACCAAAAGTCAGGTAAAATCCAACAAACTTAACGGTGTTTTTGTTAGGAAAACAATGCCAAAATCAAACATTTTTGCATAGATGTTTGTGTGAGTTTACCAGCCTCCACAAACCTTTATGGAATTGGGTGGGATGGGGACAGTGAAGTTCAAGTCTTGGTCCCCGAGGCGGATTGGGGACAACTTGCAGGGTGGCAACTGCAGGCAAGGATGCAGAGCACCTCTGTTTGACAGCGCATAGCTTACTCAGCTGGGTGTAAATACAATATATCTAATACTTCTAATAGTAATACGTACAATACTGGCTTTGTTCATACTACATGGTATGTGCCCTTGGATCTCCTCTTGGCCCAACGTGGAGCTAAGACAAAACTACCATGAGGGGAATGTGGCTGAAATAAAGAGAAGAAAATGCTTCAGCCCGGCAGTGTGAATACTGAATATCCTAAGGATAGGATGAGGGCTTCAGGTTGTGAGACCCAATGGGATAGTGGAATTTTTTAAGCTGAAAAATAAGAGAGCAGCGTGTTTCTTTTCTTATGCTGTGAATTTTTGTGTGTTGCTGTTTGTCCCTGTCTGTGGTGGAGGCCACGGGAGAGCAAGGCCTGTCTGGAAACTGAGAGTTTTATCTTGTGAATTAATTTGAACACATGCTTAGAAGCTGACAGCTGACAGTCACAAATCTAATCAAGAAAATGATGGAGGCAACCACTGTACCTGAAAAGGGCAAAGAAATGTCAGTGTTTGCAAAATGTAACAAGAAACAAAGTATGCTTTTATTTATGGAGATTGTACTCTCATTTCACCTACAATAAAAAGACTTCCAATTCTGAAGGGTTGTAAAGAAGTTTATCTCCACACAGACCAACACAACACAGCCGCAGAAGGAACCACAAGCGAGGGCTCCCTCTTCAATGCTGGTTTGCTCTTTGTGCATTCATTTCTCCACCAGCATGACATGGACACACAACACGGCCAAACCAGAGCGCAGCACTTGACCCTCGATTTGCACCAAACACCAAACACCAGAGAAGTTTAATGCTCTACCTAGGCCTTTTTCAAAATATTTAGTAGCTAGCCAGTGAAAACCTGGAGCCTTCATGTTCTTAAATGAGCTAACACCGTACTTCAGGAACAAATAACTCTTCTAATTCTTCACGTTATAGTACGCTGGAAACCCCTTGATTTAAAGTGTGCCTGACTGTGCTGTGCATGCACAGAGCTGGAGGTAGCTCCTGGCCCTCATCTTCAGTCTCAACAGAAAAGCTGGACAAGAAATAGAAATACCCAGGTCATGCCTGCAGCAGAGAAGAGGCATCAACACCAGGATTGCTGAGGTCCAGATGGGGAATCTCCACATTGGACCACGTAGCCACTGACCTCGACAAATCTGGACTCACCAAGCAATAAGGTCCAGGCTGGATCTGGAGATGCTGTGCTACACCACACCATTACACCAAGGTGGAGATACATTGGATAGCTACGTGTGCCCATCATGTCTATACCCACGTGGGGAGGAGTGCTCTGAAATAGCCTGGTCTGGCATGGCACACACATTTTCATGCAGGTTTCTCTTGTTTTACTTCCCAGGGATAGTGTTTGGTCGTTACGGGAAGACAAAGAAATGGATTTCAACCCTCAACTGACCGTACGGCTGGGTAAAACCTCGTTACTCTGCTGGCACCAAGCAAGGGAAGGAAAGGCCCCAGTAGAGGAGAAGGTGGCATGGCCTCTTCATGGTCTAATCAAAGGTACCTAGCAAGTGGTGGAGGGATGGGATGGGGAGAGACAGTCCTCCTTTCTTACCTCGCTCAGGAAGGCAGGGACACATTGAGCAAGAAATATGGCCCATCAACCCCAGTCCCTCCCAGCTGCCCTCCACTCTTTGCTGCAGTGGATCTGGGGGCGGGAGCAAAGGCAGCATGCAGCCAAAGAGGAAATGACAGAAAATACTGCTGGCAATTGAAAAGGTAACCAAAAATACTGAGTGATTTTTTTGTTTGTTTGTTTTCTTTATAAAATGTACATAAAGAACATATACCCTTTGAGGTAAAAGTGAGACCAGTTTGTAATTTAACCAGATACAATAACAACAATGACAAAAAATAAATCTACAGTGGGTGTGCTAGTAAAATAAGAGACCAAGTTTTGGCTATATACAATACTTGAGATCGTTAAAATGTAATAATCATTATATACATTAAATACATACAATTACAGTTATTTATATAATATTTACACACACAAACACACAGATTTTTTCCCTTTGCAGTTGGTAGTGTGCAAGCAGAAGCGCATCTGATCTTTCCTGAGAAGGTGCTGAGGCTGCTAATTCTTACTGGCAGTAATGTGTGTTTCTTCAATCACTTTTGTGGTCATATCTGTCAAAAACAATTCAATAGATTTTACAGTTGCGGTTGCAGTGTTCCTGTTTCTTCCCTACGGGCGGAGGACTGCAAACCTCCAACCTGCAGAAGGCAACGACTTGTGGCATGCAAAGATCCCGGATCCCAAGGAATCGGTGGTGACATTTCTCCAGTTGTCAGCCATGACCTTAGTTGTGAGCAAAGCTACATTAATATTCGTTTGTCCAAGCACTTGCCAACATTCAAGTCTCTTTCTCAATGGAAAAAAAAATTACAGAGACTAGAAATGGAAGGAAATTGGTTGCAAGTCACCTGTCATAGGTCCTTGGTAGGCTCCGATAAGGTGACATGCAACCTGACCATGTCATACGAAGAACCAGCTAGGAGAGACCATGTTAGGTGAGGCTACCAGGACGCATGGAGACATATCTACAGAGGGAACGCAAACATAATCGTCCTATTTATCTTTCGGGTTCTTGTCAGCGTCTGACAGAGATTTTGTAATTAAAGTACTAGGGTTGCTCTCAGTGAGTTACAAAATGTGCTGAGTGACCAGGAGCTCCTTGCTGAACTTGGATGGTTTGGGGCGTTTGAGGAGGGGCACACAGGGAGGAGGGAATCACTCCCCACATGTACAGCGTCATTGCGTTCTCTGATGATCAGTTTGCTCTCGCTTGAGTAGTCTGATTATAACACAACTATTTCTCTGAGAGGTATGGGTGAGATGATATTTTATTAAAGGAAAGTCTTAGGGTCACCACTGAAACCTCTGAAAGACGTGCTCTCCAGAAGCACTCAAGATGACATCTTCACAGACTTTGGATATGGTGTTCTGGGGAGAAAATACAACATCCTTCCCATAATATAAAGCTCATAGTACAAGCTCCCTCATCTGACAGATACAAAGGAAAACTATATCATATTTTGGTAAGTCACATCAGATGTACTATCCCAAGTATCCTGTATTTGGGTTAACGATACCTCCTACATTTTATTATATATCTTTTCTAACCCAGAGATAGAAAAAGTGTAGCCTGGCCAAAACCAGCCAAAAACAGCCAAAAGGGGGACCTGAAAGTGGTCTGGGGTACAGAGGGAGAGGAGCTTAACACCAGAAAGGGAGGAAAATATGTTTTAACATTGCTGGCACAAGGACAAATGATGCTAAACTGGCCGTGAACACATTTACGCTGGCAACAAGAATGGGGGTGGCAAACCTCTCAGCCGCGAGGTTTTGCAACGGCCTTATGAGCAGCATAGAGGGCAAAAATCAAACGCATGCTCCCTTTTCTACCTTTTAATTGGTTTTAAGACGGATGAATTGGTGAGCAGGGGCGTGGTGGGTGGTGGCAGAACTGCCCAGCCCCAGTCCCGCAGAGCACCTTTCCCTGCCTACACCAGCACGTGCCGGGGCGCGTTCCCGTGGGATCTACGGGGCGATACTGGCGTTGGGGGTTTAGGGAAAGATGACATGAAACTTCTGAAGGCTGAAGGTCCCATGACTGCAGGATTGCATGAGCTGTGGGTCGCTAAGCTCCTTTGCACGATGGAAAATCAAATGGTTAGTACGTGCCGGTTTAATTCCTCCTGTGCTGCTGACTGACACGGGCATTGTGCTGGGGCAGCCGTAAAGGAGGGAGCACGCTCCTGTGGTCTTGCTTTGTTGGGGAAAGAAAATCTGAAATGTAATAATAAGCTTTTTTATAGCTTTTTATAGTTTCATGGGAAAATACAAGAATTAATCCAGATGGCACCCAATCTCTTTATTAGCATATATAGGCGGAGAGTTCTTATAATACCAAACTGTATCCTTTTTTATTGAACTGCTCTAGAAAGCCATTCTTCTGATGGATCACAGTTCTTCTCAGGGAGGAAGAGAGTTTCAATTATCTTTTGATACATGAAAAAACATTACTAGTGAGTAAACACTCCAAAAATAAAACCGGATAAGCCTCTTCCACTGAGGGTGGAAAAAGATTGGATCATTCTGACTAAACTACTCACTACAAAGGGATTTCAACGACCTTACAAGGCAGTAAAAGAGAAACCAAACTTGAAGAAAAAGCTGATGTTTTAACTGATTAACTCACTTTTAAAGTTTGGGGATCCTAACTGCCCCAAAAGTTGCTCAAACTAAATTACGCCATTTACACTGGTGAACGCAGCAGAAATTCAAGTGCTGGGTGTCAGGAAGGACATGGCTGCAGCATCAATGGAGGTCGGTACTTGTGCGTGGGGCTTGCAGCTCCATCTCATTTGGGTGAACTAGCAGTTCCTCTCCCAAATTAAGAGGAAATTTCACATTTCCAAGGATTTCTGCGGGCCTGACAGTAACATTAGATAACAGTCTCCAAAAACTGGCTGATAAGAGATGAGCTCAGTGTGAATATCCTCCACTAGTTAACGCCTTCATCACATAAGCCATTACCACTTTGATGGACTCTCAAGGAGCTGCTCCTGCCTTCAAATTGTAATTGTGCATTTGTAGTGTGATTTTTAATGTGTCTGCCCCCTTTTAGTCTATGATCTTTTGTCCCCCCTTGTGTCCCATCCAGCATTCAAGCCTGGCTGGAGAAGTGGTGGGTTGGTAGCACAGTAAAATCAAAGTACTTTGTGATTGTATGTGGGATTTCACATTCAAACTACATGCTTTGTGAAAGAAATAAACTTGCATGGCTTTGTTGGAGGCAATGAAAGGGTAGTACTCTAATAATGTCCTTATTCTCCCAGGTCATCCTGAGAAAGAATTAAAAAAAATTGGAAAGTTTATCATGGGCTCCACCTACCTCTGCCTTGGGAACACCCATCTAACTCCCACAGCCACCCCCACAGAAATCATGGTCGCTGATGTGTTGTAGTTGCTGCAAAGTCCACATTTGCACAATTATGTATTTGATGTCCAATTTAAAAATACATCAGAAACGTTACTAGATTGGATACCCAAGAACCGAACCATAGCGTCTAGCAAATTTCATAGAAGAGCCGCCAGTTCAAACTCCCTTTGTCTGATTGTCAGTCCAAATATTTTACAAATACTACATTCATTTTCACACTGAAATGAAAAAGAAAAAAAAATCAAGACTAGGAAATACATATCTCAGTTTCTACTTCTTGCTCACGGCCCAGACAAAGTAAAATCCCGTTGCCTTTTCAGTGGTTGACATTAGGAATGTAAAGGAAGATAACGCTACTCCTAAATCAACATCTGAAAGAGAAAACCAGTTTTTCTTAGCACCTTCTTCTGCACCCAAACAGAATAAAACTGAAATAGGCATGGGAAATAAATTTCCTTTCACACAAAGACATGGGCTTTTCAGGACAAACAGATTATCCTGCCTTAAAAGAAGGCGAATGGCTGTCAATCGAAAAAAAAAACCTTTATCAAATATTCAACGTGGTTCTCGACCAAGGGAAAGAAAAATCAAAATACAAAGAGGAAATAGGGATTTCAGTTTGCAGTCTTAGCTTGGGATCTAAACAAGCAAGCACTATCTCCATTTCATTATCTTCAGGGTGTCTTCGTCTCAGCTGCCCGAGCACGAGAGGACGTCGCAGGGCGCTTTCCAAATCCTCCCTTCCCGCAGAGTCCCCGTCACACCGCTGCCATAGCCCTGCGGCCCGAGCTCTGCCCGGCGCTTCGAAGATGCTTCTCCTGGCCTGTGCTGATCAATGGGCATCCCAATTTCAGTTTACTTTGAGTCTATTTTTGGAAGGGATAAATTCGAGGGGAAAACGGGAAAATATTTTAAAGGAAATGGAATGCTTCATGTTTTACTTCAAAATGATTGACAGATGGCCATTCTTTTTTCTTTTTTTTTTCCATATTCCCCATTTCATCTGCTCAGGGCAGTGAAATCGGGTGCTATAAAATAGAGCAGAACAAGGTTTGTCAACAGCTTAGCGTGGCGAAGCGAGAGCGTGCGTGCCCGTCCCCGAGCGGCGGGGACCTCGTGCAGCGCCCGCTGCAGCTCCAGCCCAGGAGCATCTCCGCAGCTGCTGCTCAAATTAGGAAAATGATCAAAAATGGAGCCGCCCAGATGGTCAGAGACAGAATAGGGAACGTAACAGGAGAGACTGAGGCAAAAAACCCCACGCATCCACTTCTGGCAGGGCTGCCAGCAGCCTCGGGCGAAGGCAGCCCCTCCGAGGACAGTCACGCCAAAAGCGCCCACAGAGAAGCCTCTCGGACGATCCCGTCGTGGTGTGGCGTTCAGGAGAGATCAGCGGGAGGATACCTGTGAAGGGTTGGTTTCCACAAATCCTGAATTACGAGACACACCAACCTCCTAAGCAAAAATCTGCATCAGGGTCTCACCGTACCTGACCTGCTCCTCTGCCCACAATTAAAATCCAGTGCTTGCCAGTAGGAAATTTGCCTTTTTTTTTTTTTTTAAGGGCGCCAAACCTCACAGTCCATCCAGCCTCAGAGCTCCCGCTGTCTTCCGAGCCGCCTTCCCACCGTGGTGCGGGGGATTACAGACACCACAAACTGCCTACAAACCAGGGAACCTCCTCGGAAAGCTCCAACCCCGAGCATCACCAGTACAGACCATTATATCTTCAGACAACACCAGTTTATGAAGGGACAAACCAAGCCATCCCAGTCGCACCCATCCGGGTGTTTGCTCAACAAACACACGTACCACTTGGCATACCTTACCTGGAAAGAGGCTTTATTGAACATAGCTGTAAAATTATCTCTTCAGTTGAATTACTGAATTTGCACAAACATTTCTCTACAGAATAAAAAAAATCAAGCCTTGTCATTGTTTTACTGCATCTCGTTGTGCTTTTTATACTCATATTTGCAAATATTATACTCGCTTGTTTGTTTGTTTTCATGTTTGTACTCCAATTACTTGCATATCAGTATTTTTTTAATCCTAGGGTGTCGAGAGAACACAGAATAATAATAATAATTATTATAATAATTATAATAATAATACTCTTCTTTAGACAAAAGTCTTTTTTTTTTTTTAAATGAAGTTAAAAGCTGAGATAATTTAAGGAAAAAGGTCTTCAAATTGTCATAACCAACTGTAAGGGAACTTTACAATGCAGTGGAAAACCGGCTGGCTAACGGTACGTGTTCGGGTAGCTCAAAACCTTTTGTACAGCTTTTATTTTTTTTTTGTTGTAAAAGTGGATTTTTTTTTTTTTTTTTTTTTTAATTTCGCTACAATAACAAAATAATCTTTCGCGATCTGCACAGAGTCTGGCTCCAGGGCAGAGGCACGGCACCCTCGGTGCTCGGCTGGCGCCGGGTTTGCAGAGAGCTCTGCGGTTTGCTGGGTGTCTCGGTACGCGCTGCCGTCCCCCGCGCACGCCTCCCCGTCCCGCTAACGCTGGGGCCGACCGCCTTGCGAACGGAGGTCAGAGTGAGAAAATCACTTCTGCGTTTTACCACCTTCTGCGCTAAGTGTATCTTAACAACCTTCTCCTCTGGTTGACCCACTTGATAACCTGAAAAAACAACAACAACAACAACAAAAAGAGTGCTGCTCCCATTCCCAGGACCAACGGAAGCTGTTTTCTAATGGAAAATAAGCTGAAAGGCCATGGCTGTCTGGAGGGTTAAACAACAAATATCTCATCCGAAAGGGCTTACGCAGCAGCTTAGGTCCATCCATCTCCAGAAGCGGCTTCGTCTCCTTGCCTGCAGTCTGCACACCCAGGCTCCGTAGTTTGTTTACAAAATAGTTTGCACAAACCACATTTTAGCAGTGCAAGCTTCTGTGTTGAAATTATTATTATTATTTTATTTATTTATTTATTTTTAAATCAGGCTTGTTTCATTGAAGGCACTTGGTTTCCATGGCAATTTATAAAAGACGGTGGTTTGGTTTCTTCACTTCATTAGAACAGATGACTTAGTTGGGGAGGGGAGAGGGGTGTTCGAGTGGCCGCAAGCAAACTCCGATAAGCCTGTGTAATATGTAAGCCCAGGTCGCACATCCTGGATAGTAATGCATGCAAAAGGAGACAGCATACAGTTATCAAGCATAGCCATGAGAAATGAAACATAAATGTCTTAAAACAGCTCTGATTTAGGGTTATTGTCTAGGGGAGGTGACAGCCAACGTAGAAAGGGCCTACATTTATTTAACTCTATACTAAAAACCTTCTTGAAGGGAAAATGAATGCCAGCTCTTCACATACCCTGTTTACAGTGAGGTGTTTCTCTCTCTCTCTTTGTTTTTATTTCCTCTCTCTCTCCTTCCTTTTTTTTTTTTTTTTTTTTGGCAGGCCATTAGGTTTCCATGGTAACAAGCAAACTATTCATTTGAAACAAAACCAGCCATGACTTTGTGCTTTGACAAGGTTTCTATAGCTCTTTTCCGAGAGTTCAACCAGATGATGCTGTATTCATTATTGACCACAAAAGCACCTGAAGGTCTCTTCCTTACTTAGGCCAGATCTCGTTCTCACGCGTGGTTCATAGTGAGTTACACTCCCGTGATGCCTTTTATGTCCCCAGTGCTTTTTAATTTTTTTTTTTATTTATTTATGTATTTATTTAACTTTTGAGTCAGTCAGTGGAGGAATCTTTGGTAGTTTGTTTTTAAATGTCCATTTTACAAAGACTCTTTCTTCATGCCAGTGCCTGGTGAATCTTTTGTAGCCTCCGCCAGGATAAGGTCACCTCTGATGACTTAAGACAGACATGAGGATGATAACTGGGATAAGTCGTATATGCGCTAATGTCCCAACAGCACCTGATCGTAAATCTACAAAAAGGGGTGAAAAAGGTAGAATTAAAGAGCTGCCCAGACACAGTCAGCATTGCTACAAGGCTTAGAAGATAAAGGGCTCAGCCATCGTAACCTGTCCTGCACACCAACGCGGGGGCAGCCAGGGAGGACAATGGGCTGGTGTCACACCGAGTGCCACCAACCTCCCCTGGTCTCTGCAGGGACACTGCTCTGCAAGGTCACCTCCTACAAAGAGGGGACAAGAACAGCGCTCGCCGACGGAATGAGGCAGGAGACGTTGGGATAAAAAAACACCTGGCTGTGTAGTTAAAGTCTGTATTGTAATGCACACGTGGGGGTGGAGGGATGAAACAAGGTCCGCAGGGAATCGCAACACTGATATTCATTAATTTCCTATTGTTTGGACCCCTGAATATTTTTTTAACATTGCTTTATCTATCTGCCCATCATGAATCAAGGACGTTCAGCCCAGCCCCAGTACGGAGTGCAGCCCACTGCTCTCGCCTCTGCCTAACGCCCATCAGCCTTTCACTTGCATCTCTGCTAAACCAGCATTCTCCTATCTGAACAAAGACATCCTGACTCCAGAGCTTGCTTCCAAGGAAAACGTTTCACTTTAAGTCTCTCCAACTGAACCGAACAATATATTGTTCTCCTGGAGAAAATCCGTTTTAGAAGGTGTCTCAAATTTATAACCACGAGAAGCAATTTACTCTCCCCCACGTGTGGAAGAACCACTTACTGTTGGCCGGTTGGTCTGATTTCATACACTCTCCTTCCACAATTGATACATCATCAATAGCAATATCACCTTCGATGCCAGGGCCCCGGATTCCTTCAAATATGAGCTGCAAAAAAAAAAAAAAAAGAAGAAAACAGATCAGGGGGTGATGAATGGAAAATGTTCAGCTGCATTTGCACGGCATTAAACTACATCGATGGGCTTGGAATAATTCTATGGTGCAGAAGAACACAACCAAGTTCACACGTACTTGTAAGGTGAACACAGAGGATGTGTGAGCCGTGGAGGCTTTTACTTTTCAGAATGAGCTGAAAAATATCAGAGCTGCTAGTGTACTTATGTAAGTATGAGATTCCTGGAGCACAGAGCAGGATCAAACGGAGAAAAAGTTTTAAAGAGGTTTGGAGTGTAGAAGCTCCTGCCACCTGAAGCGAGTGGCAGAGGCGCAGCTTGAAGAACAGCATCTGCGACGTGTTGAAGGACTGAGCATCCACTTGACCACAGGCTGCATGAAAACACACAGGAGCCAGAAAAACACTGCAGTAAAATGAGGTTTCTGGCTCTTGAAGGTGGCCCAACCATCAGGAGCCAGGTTGGTGTCCCTTCACCCATAATGCAAAGCCGTGTTTATCTCAAGGGGTCAGGAAGGGACTACCTTTGATTCAGATCCCCTGAGGTCCCACAGTGATCTCCTGCGATCACCTCGGTGGATTTTAACCTCCCAGATCTCCTGCTGTGGCAGGAATTGATGACAGTGACAGCCCCCCACTTCTCTCCTGCCCCTTTTAGTGGCTCATCATCACGTGTAGAAGATTTCATCCCTTCTAGGAATGGTTTTATATTTATCAGGACATCGTGATATGTTTTATCAAGGTCCTATTAATCAACTTTCTGTAAATATTCCTATCCTGAAACCCCAACTGCTACAGCTGGGAAAGGTAATGGTGCCTGTATGGAGATGGGTGGCTTGTTGCAAGGTCAGTAATATTATTTGCTGTAATGTTCGTTATTAGCCACGGATTACTGTTGTACTAAAGTTATCCGCTCTCCTTTCTCAAACCCGATGTGATGCTGTCCTGCCGTANATCTATACGTCTTTTAAATACCTCCAGGGATGGGGACTCCACCACTGCCCTGGGCAGCCTGTGCCAAGGCCTGACCACTCTTTCAGTAAAGAATTTTTTCCTAACGTCCAGCCTAAACCTCCCTTGGCGCAACTTGAGGCCATTTCCTCTCGTCCTATCGTTGGTTACTTGGGAGAAGAGACCAACCCCCACCTCACTACAACCTCCTTTCAGGTAGTTGTAGAGAGCGATGAGGTCTCCCCTCAGCCTCCTCTTCTCCAGGCTGAACACCCCCAGTTCCCTCAACCGCTCCTCATAAGGCTTGTTCTCCAGGCCCTTCCCCAGCTTCGTTGCCCTTCTCTGGACACGCTCCAGCACCTCCATGTCGTTGTAGTTGTAGTGAGGGGCCCAAAACTGAACACCAGCGCCATCCATTATAAACGATGAGTAAACACTCAGGGTGGTGGAAGATGACCCTATAGATCACAGAGGTCCGCTAGCGAGTCCAGCTGGACGCGTATCACCCAAGGACCACATCACAACGGTGCACGATGCCACCAGCCGTCGCATCGCACGGGCAAGTCTCCGCTTTGCCTTTCCACGCAGGACACGTCCCTCAGCCTTGGCCACAGAGACATCTCATCCTTTGGCTTGGCTGAGCGTCCCCCGTAGGTGCCTGACCCCGCAGCGGTAAGCTGGCAAGGCGAAGGTATGTATTTACAGCCTGCCTGTTGTGTCGTACGCCAGGCGGCAAGGTCTGTGCTGGGAGCACTAAATAAACGTGAAAGCTGTGCATTTGGGGCAGGAGACTCCATCTGTATTTTACTGAAGTGTGACGCTGTAGGTTAATTACTATAACAAGGTGGATATTAATGCAACAGGGAACTGTAATTGGGAAAACAGTAAGTTTTTCCATAATTTACCCTGTTGTCTGAAAACAGTGTCTCAAGTAATTATCCCTCTGACAATTTTTTGACTCTGATGATGGGAAGTATTCAGCTCGAGAGGAAAGTGTCTTCTCTTCTCCCCCAAACTGCAGCTTGCCCTGCTGCTCCTTGGCAGCAGGCACATAACCAGTCAACAGAGTTTAAAGTCAGATCTTTCCTGATAATGAGAAACACTGTTTCCAGACAAAAGGACTCTACACAAATACAACAGCCAGCATTTAATTAAAATCTGCATTTGGCAGTGTGTTTTATGGGCCCCTGAGACGGGTTGCCATTAGCCAGCTTGGCCACATGCTCAGAACAAATCACCGCGGATGAGTGCTGCGAGGCACGGAGCACGATCCCGCCTGCAGTTCATCGCCATTTGCAGGAGGTGCCAGATGATCAGAATCCCCTACCAGTATCCCGCAAAACCTATTACCTGCATGTCCGCGACTTTACAAAGCTGTTGTTAAAAATACTGCATTTAGCTGAAGAATAAGAGGGGCTTACGCATATAGCAAAGGCCACTCCGCTCTCTTAACAGGGGAAATGGAAATAAGCCCCAATAGTGCCTCCAAAGTTATCCCGAGTGTCTCTGGGGGATTCAGCTCGTGCTTCTTCAACAGGATTTCAAACCGATTTTACCTTCCTGGCCAGTCTCCTAACAAGACGTAGAGAAGAGCCTCACGAACTTCCCCGTTTGGACAGCATGATGACAAGGGTGTGTGTCCCTTACACTCGCTGTAAGGGGCTGAAAATCTCAGTGGTCCAGCAGGTTCATTTGCTTAAGGGCAGATCAGTCCCTCAATGCAAAAAAAAAAANTCAGAGGGTGATGAATGGAAAATGTTCAGCTGCATTTGCACGGCATTAAACTACATCGATGCGCTTGGAATAATTCTATGGTGCAGAAGAACACAACCAAGTTCACACGTACTTGTAAGGTGAACACAGAGGATGTGTGAGCCGTGGAGGCTTTTACTTTTCAGAATGAGCTGAAAAATATCAGAGCTGCTAGTGTACTTATGTAAGTATGAGATTCCTGGAGCACAGAGCAGGATCAAACGGAGAAAAAGTTTTAAAGAGGTTTGGAGTGTAGAAGCTCCTGCCACCTGAAGCGAGTGGCAGAGGCGCAGCTTGAAGAACAGCATCTGCGACGTGTTGAAGGACTGAGCATCCACTTGACCACAGGCTGCATGAAAACACACAGGAGCCAGAAAAACACTGCAGTAAAATGAGGTTTCTGGCTCTTGAAGGTGGCCCAACCATCAGGAGCCAGGTTGGTGTCCCTTCACCCATAATGCAAAGCCGTGTTTATCTCAAGGGGTCAGGAAGGGACTACCTTTGATTCAGATCCCCTGAGGTCCCACAGTGATCTCCTGCGATCACCTCGGTGGATTTTAACCTCCCAGATCTCCTGCTGTGGCAGGAATTGATGACAGTGACAGCCCCCCACTTCTCTCCTGCCCCTTTTAGTGGCTCATCATCACGTGTAGAAGATTTCATCCCTTCTAGGAATGGTTTTATATTTATCAGGACATCGTGATATGTTTTATCAAGGTCCTATTAATCAACTTTCTGTAAATATTCCTATCCTGAAACCCCAACTGCTACAGCTGGGAAAGGTAATGGTGCCTGTATGGAGATGGGTGGCTTGTTGCAAGGTCAGTAATATTATTTGCTGTAATGTTCGTTATTAGCCACGGATTACTGTTGTACTAAAGTTATCCGCTCTCCTTTCTCAAACCCGATGTGATGCTGTCCTGCCGTACTGCTGCTTAATTAGCTTTGCGGAAGAATGGAGTCATTCTGTGTTGTGAGAAATTTATTCACTAGAAAACTTCAAAGCCTTTCTAAAGAGATGAAGGAATTATGTAAGGAATATATTTCCCAAGAAGCAGCATTTGCAAAGTTCTCTCTCCTTTCCCTCCCCGCTCCCCTCCCCCCCGCCCCCCTGCTCTCAGTCCTTTGAAATATTTTTGGTTAACTTTGATGACAAGTTTTTAAACTTTAATCTGCAACAATATATGCACGAAATTCAATGAATTTTGTAAGGGCGTGCTGTGGCTCTAATGGAGACATTAACTCTTGGGGGTAGAGTCAATTTGAAAAAAAAAAAATTAATTCCATCTGGAGCAAAATACTTCAATTACACTTCATAATGATCTAACTGCATCAGGGAGATGTCTGGGGCACTCGGGTGGGCTCTCTCTGTTGTCATTGATTTCAGTAGGACACAGATCCGAGCCTCTTCTTTTGGCAGCTTCTGACATTTCTTTGCTCATTAACACCGTTGAACCAGAGCTGCTCATTAGAAATGAATATCTTATCATAGAATCATTAAGGTTGGAAAAGACCTCTAAGGTCATCGAGTCCAACCGTCAACCCAACCCCCCCATGTCCACTAAACCATGTCCCTAAGCACCTCATCTATACGTCTTTTAAATACCTCCAGGGATGGGGACTCCACCACTGCCCTGGGCAGCCTGTGCCAAGGCCTGACCACTCTTTCAGTAAAGAATTTTTTCCTAACGTCCAGCCTAAACCTCCCTTGGCGCAACTTGAGGCCATTTCCTCTCGTCCTATCGTTGGTTACTTGGGAGAAGAGACCAACCCCCACCTCACTACAACCTCCTTTCAGGTAGTTGTAGAGAGCGATGAGGTCTCCCCTCAGCCTCCTCTTCTCCAGGCTGAACACCCCCAGTTCCCTCAACCGCTCCTCATAAGGCTTGTTCTCCAGGCCCTTCCCCAGCTTCGTTGCCCTTCTCTGGACACGCTCCAGCACCTCCATGTCGTTGTTGTNATTATCCCTCTGACAATTTTTTGACTCTGATGATGGGAAGTATTCAGCTCGAGAGGAAAGTGTCTTCTCTTCTCCCCCAAACTGCAGCTTGCCCTGCTGCTCCTTGGCAGCAGGCACATAACCAGTCAACAGAGTTTAAAGTCAGATCTTTCCTGATAATGAGAAACACTGTTTCCAGACAAAAGGACTCTACACAAATACAACAGCCAGCATTTAATTAAAATCTGCATTTGGCAGTGTGTTTTATGGGCCCCTGAGACGGGTTGCCATTAGCCAGCTTGGCCACATGCTCAGAACAAATCACCGCGGATGAGTGCTGCGAGGCACGGAGCACGATCCCGCCTGCAGTTCATCGCCATTTGCAGGAGGTGCCAGATGATCAGAATCCCCTACCAGTATCCCGCAAAACCTATTACCTGCATGTCCGCGACTTTACAAAGCTGTTGTTAAAAATACTGCATTTAGCTGAAGAATAAGAGGGGCTTACGCATATAGCAAAGGCCACTCCGCTCTCTTAACAGGGGAAATGGAAATAAGCCCCAATAGTGCCTCCAAAGTTATCCCGAGTGTCTCTGGGGGATTCAGCTCGTGCTTCTTCAACAGGATTTCAAACCGATTTTACCTTCCTGGCCAGTCTCCTAACAAGACGTAGAGAAGAGCCTCACGAACTTCCCCGTTTGGACAGCATGATGACAAGGGTGTGTGTCCCTTACACTCGCTGTAAGGGGCTGAAAATCTCAGTGGTCCAGCAGGTTCATTTGCTTAAGGGCAGATCAGTCCCTCAATGCAAAAAAAAAAACCCCTCCTTTGCAAAAAACGTCTTTGATGCAAGAAGGTGTCAAGGAAAGTGTAGCTGAAGGCAGTGGCAGTGCTCCTGCTCAAATCTGAACTAAAATTGACACCTTCCTAGATGCCAGCGTGCAATGTATCACTTCCACGTGCTCTCTTTTTTTGTGTTTATTCTTCAAAAATACTTAATAAGTGAATATCTTACTGAGATAGCTTTTATGCAATACTTTTTCCGATTCAAAGCACTGTAGTCCTCTCAGTTCCTCCCGACAAAAGCTTTGTTATATATCACAGAGACTGGGAAGCTATAAAACAAATCTGGGCTGCACTTTTACTCGTATAAATTAACCTATAAAAAGTTTTAATTTCTGTGTCAATGTACTTTTTTACTGCAAAGATTCACTTCAATTCACTCTCCTTAAATTTAACTGGGAGGTTTATATTCTTTCCTGCTCTGACTCCTAAACGGAAAATAAAGTTTGTTTGATGCAAGAGCTGCTACAAAAGTAATTTAAGGTTCCAACCACTCTGACATTTATTTGTTGTATTTGTGCAGAGCTTCATGGCTTTACATTCATTTTATGCTGAAGCCTTTAAACACAACAATGTAAAAGGTGAAAAACAGCCAAGCAGAGGAGCTTCCATTTTGTGTACCAGCAAGTGGCACCAGCGAACATGGTTTTAAAGCAATGCGAGGGAGCTGCACCAGTAGCAGAAGTGACCCCTGTAACTCCTCTGGAAGCAACGGGGCCCCGTGCAAGGGCCGATGCTCCGACTCCGCGGTGCAAACAGCAACCCGGGCACCGGGAGCTGCTGGCTGCTCTGCCGATACCTCACCCGGCTGACCCCGTGCAAGGCGGTCACCCCACCTTGCCCTTCCACCCAAACCCGTGCCTTCCTCTCCATGCTGATGAGGTGACCCCACGTTTGCATCCCATCACCCTCCTCCCCTCCTCTGCATCGCTGGTGCCGAATCCTTTGCATCTCTCTGCCCGGAGCTGATGTCTTCGTCCTTCCCCTACTGCTGCTAAAGCCCGTCCCAGGTCTCAGGAATCCCTCTCAGACACAACTGCCATCACTTCGGTTTCAGCTTCCCCAGCCGTCTCGTCTCTCCCCTTACCATGTTCAGACACTGAATCGTTCTTCTACACTTCACTGTTCAGATTTCTTGGATTTATCCCGACTTCACCACTCTGATCAGCTCCCTCGTACTTGGCCCCATGCTCTAAGTGTATTTCAACACTCGTGTCCCTCTTCTCTGCCTCTTCTTCCCCAGTTCTGCCACTTTGTTCTACTCAAACATCACGTAACGCTATACTTTGCCTATCCCTCTCCTTCGGTTTTCCTCCTATTTCCCCCCATGCAATGCTTCTGCGATCACATATGCCGAATCATTTCTCTTCCGTCATTGCCTCTCATTCATGGAAATAAAAACAAAGGCTCAGGCTCAGTAATTACCCATAAAGTGAATCCCAGTCTGCAAGGTTAAGATTGCAGTTTTGACTTGCTGTTTTTCCCCAAAGCCATTATCCCCCCCAGGGACCTGGAGGCTACAGAGGGGCCAGAGGAGCCTGGAGAACGTTGCACCACAGGGCACAGCCAGTGACTCCCCTCTTCCGTGCCGATACTCCCAGCCTCAAACACGAGGGCTTGCTGGCGGCAGCTGCCTTTTTGGGTCTGTTCCAGTTACAAACAGTTCACAGCGTGAATGAGAACTGCCCGTAATAGTCTATCAGCATCTCACTGTCAAACCAAAAATGAAATGTGTGAAAACCTGTCATAACTTGCATGCGCCCGCTGAACGAGGCGGGCAGCTCTGCCGTGCCAGGAGCTCCGTGCAGGCAGCACTGCTGCTTTGGTACCTTTCAGCAAAGACTCAGAGATCATTCCTTTTTCTGCCAAAAATGCATGTATTTCAAGAGATAACACAGTCACTACACCATGGACTCTAAATATTTTTCACAGGAAATAATTTTGTATTCCAGTTGCTAAATCTGAAATAAAAAAAAAAACATTTTATACCGGCTAACAGTATCTTCTGAAAACTGAAAGACATTTTGTCTTCAAGCAAAGAGCTGCTGTTCTGCCATGAAAGTGTGCGTTATTAAGCTCTACGGTGCTCACCTATTTAAAGCAAGGAAAGCAATTACCTGTCCATAAAGCAGCTTTCAGAGCTGAAATCCTGTGTCAGAAGGAAAGAGTCAGCGTACACAGGGCCCCCCCTCCGAAAACCGAATCCTCCCGTTCCCAGTGTGCGATGCATGAGCCATTACCTGAAATGAAGTCGGGGGGGTTATATTAACACGGGCTTGGTTCCAATGCTGTCCTTTATTTCCACTTGAAGACCACAACGGGTTCTCTATCGCGGTCTGACCTTTCAACCGCAGGTAAACGTTCAAGCTTCCTAGAAGAGAGGTGGAGAACTGGAATTGGTTAGGCTCTTGATGGAGCAAAGATGCTGGGCTGGATACAGCAGCAGTCCCCTGCTCACCCCCCCTTCCCATTTTGCATGGGCGTCTGCTAGTCTGAGTGGATGTGGAGAGTTTCTTGTCCTATATTCAAAACCGATAAACTTAAGAACACCATGAACTGGCGATGTCATACTCCCTTGGAGGCAGGAGTACTTTTGAAGGACAACATAATCTTCTAAATTCAAATAACCTTGGAAAAGTTGTCCCTCACTGTGGGAAAAAACCCCACAGCCCTGGGTCTTTCTCCACCAACAACCATTAAGTTACTGGTTCCAGCACAGACATTATTTGCAATAGATAACAGATCGTCTGCATTCGGCAGCCCTTCTCTCCCATTAACATCGCTGACTCAGACCACGAACTGAAGCCAGACTTGCGTCTGGCTCTTGTGTCGTGGTGCACCGAGAGACAGCAAATGCATCAACTGCATTTAGCAGGGTTCAGTAATTCACATATTTTGGAGATTTTATTCCTTCTTGCTCACCGCTGTTATCTGCAGAGGTGTGGGGCAGTGGTGGCTCTTTGTACTATGTAAATCATTGCATTTGCCTTCTTTGGAGAAAGTTCAGACAGTCAAGTTCACACAAGACCACTTTTTTTAGGGAGTTTGGAATGGCAGCTGGGAAGCTCATACAAATTATATTTGCAATGAAACCTCTCAGATCCAAGGCAGCTGCACAGTGACTCAGCTCCTGCTAATAAAAAGTTCTTATTTCTAGCAACAGCAAAACTCAGGGCCTTGAAAAACATAAGGCTAAACATGTAATGGAGCAGCAAATATTCTCATCACGGCTATTTCACCAGGGTGCCCAGAATGAGGCCATGCATCTTCTTTGAAGGAGGTGGGGGAAGCGACGCTCGCCGGAGCGACTGGGCGGCCCCGTGTCTCCCACCTTTCTCCTCCTGCAGCATTTTATTTTTCAAATGCAGGGGAGGGTGCAGAAGCAGCACAGAGGAATCACAGCTTTTAACAAGGACAGTCTGTCTCTGCCTACATGCACGCTACTGGGTAAAACAAAAAGACCTGAAACAGAAAGGGCTTGCAAGAAGGGAAATGCTCCGGAGGGTTCCCCGGAGCAGCCCTGCAGCCCAGCCCAGCAACGTCGCAGCTGCTCAGCCTCAGCCCTCTTCCAAACAACAGCTCTCGGGCAAGGCTTATGTTATTCGGCTTAAATAGGGAGGGAGACCCTTCCTTCCCATCTGCTTCTCTCCAAGACTTTTTTTTTGACCACAGTGCTGGGTCTACGGTGTGAAAAAAGGCAGGGTCTTAGACAAGACTACCTATATTTAAAAAATAGAGTTATATATAATGTTATTTTTCTTAAAGGCAAAAATCAATGCCATATCAAGCAAGGGATGAATAACTGGCTAATTGTTCCACCTGTTTGTGCAGGCTGATACAGCCCATGCCGCAGGGCTGTTGGGAATAACTGAATAATTTAGGTATCAAAAGCATGTAATTCCATCACTGCTGAGATTACAGAGATTTAAGATTGTTCACAGCATAGTCAGCCTCTCTGTGTCACATAATTTCTTCAATAGCAGGATGATAGCAGTCTTACTTAAAATACAAAATAGCCATTACCGTACCATATATGCGCAGTCATTGCCCAGCGTGTTGGTTACTATGGAGGTACCTGCCGGACCCTCATCTGCCCAAAACATCGCTGAAAACTTAACTAATGACATCTGCAACAGATGCTTATCTGTGAAATTCTGCCAGTAAGGTTTTGGAAAAGTTACACGGCAAAGCTGATGCTGTGGGGGAGGACGGGTTGGCTATAGGGTTCACACTGAGGTGTGTCCAGCAGGAATTCATCTACAGATTTCAAACTATTCCAAACTCCAGACAAATGGGTAGTGAAGTGACTCTTGAGTAGGAGACAGAAAGAGTGGGCAGGAGTAACAACTGTGAATTAAGGAACTGTCCTGGTTTCGGCTGGGATAGGGTTAAATTTCTTCCTAGTGCTGTGTTTTGGATTTAGTATGAGGAGAATGTTGATAACACACTGATGTTTTCAGTTGTTGCTAAGTCCCCTCCTAGTCCAAGGACAGCTCCCAGGCCTGCTGACTGAGCCAGGTACACGAGATGGGAGGGAACATAATCAGGAGCCAGCCCGGCTGGCCAATGGGGTATTCCATACCATGTGACGTCATGCTCAGTATATGAACGGTAGGCGTGATCCAGGAAGTACCGATCGCTACTCGGTTATCGGTCAGGGTGGGTGGTGAGCAATTGCATTGTGCATCACTCATTTTGTATATTTTATCATTATCTTTTTTTTTTTTTTTCCCCTGTTCTATTAAACCGTCTTTATCTCAACCCACGAGTTTTTCTCACTCTTACCCTTCCGATTCTCTCCCCGTCCCACTGGGGGTTTTGGGGGAGTGAGTGAGCGGCTGGGTGGGGTTTGGCTGCTTGCCGAGTTAAACCACGACAGGAACAAAGTTTACTTTCTGACAGCATCCTGCCAAGCAAGCGCGGGGTGCTCCGCAGATGTCGTCGGCTGCAGCACTGGGGTGACATTCTGAGTGCTCACCACGGTGCGAACACAAACAGCTCGCACAGGCAGCACGGCTCGCTTCCACTTTTTGTTTTGTGAGGGCTCACTAATGGTAAGAAAAATTATTGTTCTTGGAGCGTCAATTAGAAATGCCCCATTTTGGGGTGTAGATAGAAAAATCGGAAATATAGATTCTTTTAAAAGATGGCGACAGCTATAATGGAATTACAGCCTCTTTCTGTCTCAACTAGAGGCACAGTAAGAACAGTGACTCTTCATTTTCTTGTTCCCCAACAATGGCTTATCGTTTGCTGCAAATCAAGTAATGGGAACTTCTATTTCTCTTATGCTTTAGGGATAATCTACCTTCTCCTTTTGAAGGATGTGGAGCGAAGCACGTGCACTTTCTCTGGCAGCCAGCACTCTCAGAGTTAGCGCTGCGTGATCTGTCAGGAATTATAATCTGACTTGTAAGTAAGAGCCAACTATTTCAGGTAACGAAACACTTTATCTTTCTGAATCTAACTGCCACGGCATGGGATGTAGGTCCCTGTTTATCTCATCAGACCTGTAGCGTACGTGCTAATCTCAGATCCGTGCTCTGCTCTCTGCAAGGGCTCCCAAGTACCTCTCCTTATCGCTACAGAAATTTTCAGCCTCTTCTCCAGAGACACGAAAGATGCGAACAGCAGGCACAGCAGCTGAGCTGGATAAACTGGTAGGCTGTGTCTTTTCAATATAGTGCAGCAGCCATATTCACAAATTGATGTCACTGGGGTCACTCATTTTTAAGAATGGAGGAGGAAGTATCTTTTCCCCTAAGCCTCCAAGACCAGTCCACACCAGCAACACAGCACCATTCCATTCCATTTCCATTTTATTAGGGATCCTTCAAAACCTTGTCAGAAATGCAGAAACATTTTGATGAGCACCGAAACTGTTTTGGAAACAAAGTACTTTGCCCCTGAGACATGGGAATAATAACCCTAATACTGCTTGGAAATCTTATGGATACTGATAACTAGGGAGAATAAAGCAACCCAGTGGAAATGCTGACTTGCAGCACCGAAGTCTGCTGAACAATGCTACAGCACTTTGGATGAAAAATCAAAGTTTAATGGCCACATATCTTCCCTGAACACATTGTCCCCAGGCCCAAGGAAGGAACAGGCTGGAATTTATTTAAGCCAAATTGTCCCTGCAAGACACTTCAAATTTTCAGTGAAGTCAGGTCAAGAATCAGCAGCTCAAGGTTATTCAAAAGCGAGAGCCTTCAGCACAGAGAACATATTGAGGTCTCGGTTAGCAGCTCCTACCCTGTTTTTGTGAAGAAACCAATGAGCTGGCAGTGCATATTACAGCCGAGAGTTGCCCCGACTGGCAGCGCTCATTCCCAAATGGGGATAAGAAGCAACTTCTGCAGCGGTGAAGGGTCAAGGCTTCTAACAGCTTGTCATAAAACAGTCAATCTGTTTCAGCAATAAGATTTAGAATTATCCACAGGGAATTAATCCTTAACAAAATGGAACTCTTCCGAAAAAAATATTACCAATTAAATATTTCACACAGAATCATTGAGGTTGGAGGCACCTCTGGAGGTTGTACTGTCCAAACCCCTGCTCAAAGCATGGTAGATTGGAGCGGGTTGCCCAGGACCATGTATTGTCAGATTTTGGATATCTCCAAGGACAAAAACTCCACAACCTCTCTGGGCAACCTGTGCCAGTGTTTGATCACCTTCATAGTAAAAAAAAAAAAAAAATTCTTATGTTTAAATAGAATTGCCTTTATTTCAATTTGTGCCCATTACCTCTTGTCCTGTCCCTTAGCACCTCTGGTCTCCATTTTCTTTACATCCTCCCTTCAGGTATTCACATACATTGCTGAGGCCGCACCTCGAATCCTGGGTTCAGTTTTGGGCCCCTCATGACAAGAAGGACATTGAGGGGCTGGAGCGTGTCCAGAGAAGGGCAACGGAGCTGGGGAAGGGCCTGGAGCACAAGTCTGATGAGNCTTACCGCAAGGGTACCTCATCTGAAACACTGTGTCATGATTAGGTTTGATTCGCCTGAGCAAATCATCGTGTTATAATAACCCTTTTCCTAACCCAAAGTAATTTCCAGGACCACAAACCTTTAAAAACTCATTAAAGTAGTTACCTCATCAATACGACTATTCATACAATAATCATGTGCTTAAATCATTGAAGTTTTAGAATATCATCACTCATTAAGTTTTTCTTTTCATTATCCTCATGTGAATTTCAGTGATAGAGTTCACATCTGGGGAATCAATAGTATATATTTGCTGATTTCAGAATTTATTTCTTGTACGCACGTTGCATTCTCATGTGTTTCATAACATTTTGTCATTATAAGGAATTAAAATAGTGAATGTAGAAGACATGTATAAGGGTGCATTCAAACACATGGCTGATGTTATTAATTTACTATTTTTTCTGTCACTCTGCTCTTTAAAGACAGAATAATAAGTAATTTTGTACAAAGCCATTCAAAAGTAGATAATTTTGAACATTAGCTAAAATGATGGTAACTATATTTTTTAACATTAAGGAACAAAAGTGATAGCAAGCAATTTTGGTTTTCAACAACTAGGTGTCCACATTGCCATGAACAAATCTGTGTAACTGTGACCACTAATCATCATTGTCACCATCTTCACCTGTGGGTCAGCTCCTTCATCACCCGGCATTATACATGTCAATTCAAGAAATTACACATAAACAAGAAAGGGCAATCTCAGCAAAAAAGCTAAGGACACAGACGCTTGCTGAAAAGGTAGCCTAGGAAAAAAAAACCCAAAATTGCACCAATGAGAGGTCACTGTTTTGTGGACAGATGTCAGCCTCCATGGCGGTTTTTCTTATACTTTATCCCAGCCCTAAGGTATTCCAGAAAAACTCTTTGATCCTTTATGTTTGTAGCTTTTTTCTTCACTGTCATATACCAGAAATAGTCTGGTATATGACCATATAGGGCAGCTTATATTGTTTTCACTAAGCATGGCATGGCTCAATCGCTTCCTTCCAATAAACAGCCAAGCTCCTGCTGCAAGGTAGATCCAGGAGAATTTAGACCTGGGGCTGTGTTCACGTGCTCAATAGTACAGAGCAAAAACCAAAAGAACTAACCAAAACCCAAAAACTAAGTGAACTTGTCTGCTCTATTTAAAACCTGAACTCTGCCTGGAGGCAGGCGAAGGTTTCCCGAAGCAACCACCAGAATGCACTGTAAGGATGTGCTTGCCCTTGAAATATATATATAAAAATACATCAAGTCAGGTCAGCTTGGCACTGGAAAGCCTCTTGGCACACTGGTAAGCACCGAGCACCCCACAGGGACTTACAGGATTTATAAAAATTGGCTGTCTATCGTTTATACTTTTGTATTTTCTCACACCTTTTTTTTCATGCTACGCAAAGAAATTAACCATGTGTCTTGAAAGAGCGATGCCTAAAAATAGACTTACAGATACGCCTTGAAAATACTCCTACAGCTTGTGAGCGAATTGTTCATGACTTTTAGAAAGGAACCCTGCGCTGCTGCACGGCACACATGAGGAGTGCTGCTGCTAATCGCTTGATCCTGAATCTAGCGAGGATTGACTCGAAACACTGCGTTAGTGTCAGGCAAAGTCCTTGCAAATACCACCTTTTCTGTTGTCACGCTCTAAAGTTCCCTGCTCAAAATCTCACGCGTGCAGGAAACACCTCCCAGCTATAAGAGGGGCTCCTGCTAGCGTGCTGATTAGTGGAAAACACAGTTTTACAGCAATTAGGACGCTATCAGGCACCTCTCTCGCCAGCTTTAGTTGCAACTAGCCCTTGCAGGTGTTGACAGTCCTCCCGTGCTTTTGTTTCATGCAAGTGGACACTTCTCCTGCTATTTCTCCCAAAGTGAAAAGACAAGGTCATCGGCTTTCTCTCACCTATGTGCTGTCCATACATGTGATAGTAGAAGCTAAAACAATAGGCTGTGTTCGTAGCTCCGTAAGGATTTTTTGGAGCGACACTGAAAACAGGACTAACAAGTCTGGCCTTTTCTCCTTCCAGCCTGGGGCGTGACGTCTCAATGTACATGTAGAAACCTAGGGAAAGTCCAAATGGAAATCGTTAGGATGCAGTCTTCAAAATCCAACAGGTATACCTACAGGAAGACACCAGGGCTGTCAAGCATCTTGATTCATTTTTCACATTCGTCTGACATCGTCATGGTTTCTGGGACATATTTCTCTGCATTAAAACTATGTGTTTTCCACAACTGTTTCAAAGACATGTTTTCTACCAAGAGTAAAATCGGGGCTAGCAGGTCAGTACTCGTAAACAACTTCAAATCAATGTAACATTGTATATGCACAAGAAAAGAAAAAAATTCTTTATGATGGGGTTTAGACTTCAGTCTCAAGGTTGCAATTTGTTCCTATAAGCAGTGAGTGGGGAGGGCTTTTAGAATAAAGGGAAAATATCTTGATGGAAACCTTTCAAGGAACATTTTCTACTGGCCATGTCAATCACGTTTGAAAGCTCACTTTCAGGAAAGAAGACAATATTAATTTATTCTGATCCTGGACTGTGCCAACAACAGAGACAGTATGCACTTAATCCAACCAAGCACATACAATGCAGTATGATTTTTTCCCCCTTTGGTAGTGCAAGCAGGGGACATACAATAAAATAGCATGAGTTACTGCAGCACTTGATAAATTCAGCACAATACGTCTGACTTTTCAAATGCAAATATACACTGCAGTCAAGATGGCATACTTCTGTTAAACGGGGTAGCAGATTGAAAATTACACATTTCACCAACACCCAAAGTAAAACTGGGGCAAAAAAAAATCTCATTGTGACAGTCTGCGAGAATCCAAGTTAGAATTTAAATGACATAAAACAGAAGAGTATTTCAAGATGTGCCAGAGTATTTCCCCGCTAGATTGCAACGTGAAAGCAATCGCTTTGAAAATGGCACAATAGAAACAATACAAGATGGTTAATGGCTCCATTAGTGCGTTGTGCTTTGGGACCAGCCACACGTCTCAGCACTGGCAATTTCTTTTAGAAGACCTTGAAGTATGCTTATTCTTGGCATGATTAGGCAAAACGATGTAGGTGGCTGAATGGGCTGTCCTGGAGAAGTCCCTCACCCCACGGGAGCAGCAGGGCTCCCGGTGCCGGGGGTCCAGGCGCACCGCCGGAGCTTACCTTCCTTGGAGCCTGTCCGATCCGCGTTCGGCCCCGTGTTCGGGGTATATTTTGTGTCTCTAGTGGCAGTGCTTTGTTTTGTCCAGTCGAAATTGTCCGTGTCGTCTTGAGTGAAAAGGCAAATGTTACCATCCTCAAACCCACAGTGGAACTCCCCTGCCAATGCAGCAAATGAGCAGAAATTTAGTGGCTGAAACTATTCATCCTGTGCTTGTTTGTCAAAGTACTTGTCAATTATAACAAACACTCAGTGGGATGACACTTATTTACCAGCACTGGAAAATAGACGTACATTTATTTTACATCAGTTTCTAGTGTTCAGGGTATGTGTTTTTTGCAGTAACCTCAATAAAAAAAACCCGCGGTCATCAATTTGTGTTGGTGTTACTTGAAATTATATTCAAATCTTATTGTATAGCTCCTCCTCACGTATTCACATGTATACAATTGCCCTTAGAGCCTCTTCTTACCCAGCTAGCCTTTCTAAAAAGCTGAGGAAAACAGGTAGCATGTCCATAAAACATGAACTATGGGGAAAAAAAGTGAGAAGTGGGTTATTTTGGTTTAGGGATAAGAACATTAGGGAAAAGAGGACAGCGACTTTTCAAAATGAAAACATTCTCTCCAAGTGACATCTAAACAATTCTTGGTTTTCAGTAGGGATGGGAAAGCAAGTAATGGCTAAAATGAGAGCAAAGGAGCTTTAGGGTAGACATGAAGAAAATCTCTAGAAGTCAGGACAGTGAAGCACATGAATAGATTGCTCAGGAAGAGCATTGAGTCCCCATCACTGGGTTATAATAACCAATTAGACAAATACCTGGGAGGAAGGTTGAGGTCTGTCTGAACCTATATGGGCAGGACAGGCGACTGTATCATGTCCTGAAGACATCTCCTAGACTTTCACTAAGATTTCTGTTACGTACTTGAGGTCAAGTGGTAAAAGGTTAGATCTAAAGAATAAAAAGGCCAAGAACCCCAGACAGGGTTACTGGGATCCTCTCCTTTGCCAAACAGAGGTCCGTGAGACACAGGAGTCCAGTGATCCTACCTGCTGAGTTATGATGGGATGAGAAAGTCCTACTGTCAGACATTTAGGAACCAAAACAAATCAAAATGTCAAGGTTCAGTTTTCATCTCAGAACAGCATAAGGCCCCATGTAGTAAAATGTGCAAAAGCTTAATTTTATGCAATGAACAGTTCCCTCTGAGTTTACTCTTCCAGCAAACTCAATTGATTTATCTGAGAAAACAAGCAAGTCTCTCTTCTCTAGGGAGAAGGCAGCTGTCTGCATACTGCGTCAGCTACAGCCGTCTTTATAGGGGTGCAATTTATATTCATTGTTATGAGGAACTCTAACACCAGGTGTCATGGGATTATTCATCTGTGTTACACTGAGAAGGTATATAAATGTTTGCAGGTTTGGGGTTTCGGTGAACTATAAATCCACTTAAGCCACTGCAGCTTCACTGTAAATAAGTGAAGACAGAGGAACCTGAAGTTTATCTTGGATATGTACTGCTGAGCAAAGATGCGGGTCTGAAACTTATTTAAAATCAGATAATACTGCAGACTGAACAAGCAGGCGTGAAAAATTCATTCCAAACTACAAGGTGCATTAGGAGTGCTTTCCAAGTCTTCCTCATTCTGTTTCTGCCCATCCCAAAGAACAACACAAGCTGTACCCCCTCCACAACAGTCAGCATAAACCACCACTCTATATAACCAGGTTATCACAAAACCACAAAAATGCAGTCCCTAGAAACTTCCTTGGCTATTAGCACCTCAAGCAGATTGGCTTGATTTCTCAATAAATCCATCAACTTTATTAGATCCTCCAAGAGAATTAATTTCCTGAATTACAGTTCCTTAACTGGCAAACATGACTGATAACCATCAGCATGATGGGGAGCCAATTTCAGGACCTTGCACCTCGGTTTGGTTCTGGAAGCAAGGTCTTCTGAATCCTGAATTTTCAATGTTGAAGAAGTGGCAATATAGAATATCATTCAGTGGAGGAGCACCATCATGAGCATTGCAGAGAAGGAACACAAGTAGAGCCCTGATTGTGGTTCTTCCTGAGAGACGAGCAAATCAAAGAACGAGGCCACAAGGAATACACATGTGTGGGATTACATCCAAAATCCTTTGATAGAGAAGCACGTGAATAGATGCATCCTTATCCTGAAGACCAGGAAGATAATGCAAAGACCCTGACAAAGCTCTTGAAAGACACAAGGATTTGAATGAAGCCCTCGGAACAGAATGCCAGCTGTGCCTCTCATCTCTGAGAATACCTTTTACACAACTTGAGCTCCAAATTTGCTTGGTTTACACTATATTCTGTGCATTTGACTTCCACCTCCACTTATGCGAGCTCTTCCTATAGCAAAAACGGTGCTGTTTCTACACAGTGTGATAGAATTAAAGGGCAAACCAGTAACTAAAGGAGCAAAGTTCTGAGTACCAGATCCAGTCCTGCAGCAAAGCGAATTAACACAAGGCATTTTCACCCATTCAGCAGTTTCTAACACTGCCCCTCCCGTACCTTAAGAGCTGCATTTGCATGTTGCACCATGCCCTCAGAGCTTAATTAAGAAATTCCACATCAGCAGAACAAAAGATTTTTCTTCAAGTTTAAAAAAAATAAAAAATTCAAGCCAGTTGAAAGAAGGTAAGTAAAAGTTTGCCATTTATTTAATAGGGAAACACTGGTTTCATGTGGGACTCTGCCATTTGGAATACATTGGAAAAGGTTAGCGCTAAATATTCTTGGCACTAAACACTTCTTAAAAAATGACAGAAGAATAAAAATGGTAAATAGTTCCCCAGGATTAGCTCAGTACTTTTCTTATGGAGGAAGTAGGAGCATTTAAATAGATCGGGATGGTCCTGACCTGTTCATTAATGGGGCACACAGAGTGCAGGAGGAACAGCCGTCCCTTCCCCAAGCACCCATGGGTGCTCCAGCTCCTGACACTGCTCAGACCACTATGGTTTGCTGAAAGCACTGTCAATCGTGCCAATTACTGTTAAAGATAGTGGTTAATTTTTGTCACAGCACATGCCAGCTCTGGAGGTGGGTTGATGTTATTAACAATTTTGTTGCCAATTAGGGCAAAATCTGAAACTGTTCTCAAGGTGAAACACTCTTCATTGTAGTATGAATTTTTGTCATCTATTTCCATAAAATCCAAGTTGAATATGACTCTCTAACATCTAATCTTTTCCATTATTCAGGTGTAACATCTAGTTGCACTAATTGATATGAAATCCTTATGGTTTACATTAAATGGTTTATATTATACGTTACAAAATAAAATGTAGATCTGAGGCTACATCTTAGTGTTTAAGTCATTCAGTGCTACTTGCTTATGTATTGCAGACATCTTACGAAAAGGAAGGACTTATGCAATGTGATTATTCCAGAATTGAAGCAGGAAGAACATGACTTCATTTTCCAATACAGGTGTCCTGTCCCTGTTGAATACAGCTCTTACTCTTCACTCACAATGGTGTAAATAAAATCAGAGTTTGGCCCAACAGGTTTAGAAAAACACAGAACTTGGTTGATATTATATAGGGTACATCATCATCCATTCTGTATTTTCAGTGAACTAAAATGAGATTGTAGAAAGAACGGGTAATGATGAGATTGAATTTGTTACGGAAGACAGAATCTCTCTTCCCCAGCTTACTGGTTTGAACCCATTTGCAGACCAAGATTTCTTCCCTGCCAAAGGACTTCACCCAAAAAGTCTTTGGGGAAAAAAAGCAAACCAAAATTTTACCATCTCTTTGCTGGGTACCCTACAGTTTTGGTAGGCAAACCTCCCCATCGCCACCAGTGCAGAGAGAGGCAGAGCCAGACCGCAGAGGAAGGAAGGGGCGGACGGGTTGCCAGCGATGCCCTCCCTCCCTCGAGTTGACACGCTTCCTAGAGCAAGGGCAATTTGGATGCCACCTGCACCGTACCACGCGCCTACTAGAGCCGTTGCTTTTAACTGAGCAATAGAGACGTTTTGGAAATTAGACAGTTTCAGATCTTAAAATCATAGAGGACTGCAGTGTGAAGCACTTGGGATTGCAATGCATTTTTTTCTTAACATCATAGAATATATATTTAATATATTAATTAGCAAGGGTCTCATCTACTGCTCATTTAAGTCAATGGGAGCAGTTCCTTCAGCTCCCGTGAGCTTTGAACTAAGTCCTGATTAATTATTAATGCATTGCACAAGATCTTCCGCAAATAAGTTTAAAATTTACAGAAAGGCTTAGCCGTCGTGTGTGAGGGATGGAGAGAGAGGCTGCTCGCACAGCCCGGTGCTGCTTTTCTGCCCCATTACGGCTGCACTATGGCAGTAATAATGGCAGACAGAATCCCACTCCCTTTATTTTTTGCATATATTATTAAAAGCAAGAGTAATGTCAGAATATGTTCCCACAGCGAAACATTCATTCGCCGTGGTGTGGAAGAAAATCATGAAGTCGATAGATGTGGGGACTGTTAGGAATAGGGTGGTTTTACCGGGACATGCTAAAGCTCCAGCCCAGTCTCCTGTCTGCGACATTTGTAGGGATTTGGTGCCCACGGAAAAGCGTAAGAACAAAACGTAAGAGAAATCCTTTCTCCTCTGCAACACCCCCGTGCCCGAGCACCAGCACATTAGCGAATACATAGTCAGAGTTTGCATTCTCAGTCATGCCTGTGGAGCTGTCTCCTGTGAATTTGTCTAAACGCTTTCACACCCTAGTTACACTTTTGGTCTCCACATTTCTCTGTGCAAATGAGGTCCATGATTCCTGTAGGCACTGCATGAAAAAACAGTCGTCTTTTGGTTTGAAAGCTGCAGATGAGCTTCTGACTGCTATTGGAAGTTTGAAAGTAAGATCTGTGAATGTAGTTCTTATGCAAGGATAAATGAATTCAGAAAATTTCATAAACTGGCTTTTCCTTCAAGATTTCTACCATACCTGTTGAGGCGCAGACACAGTTCCTACACAGTACTTGAACTTTCAGCTATTTAGTTTATCAGTATTTAGCTACTCCCATGACTAAACCACAGCGTCACCCATACACACTGAGCTGCAACACCCACAAATGGATGTTATTCCAGAACATTAGTATTTTCCTTTAGATGACCTGTTGAGGCAGTGGGAATGAAAGAGGAGCTGGAGCTATAATTTTTCTTTCTCCATCTACTCTTGCTTTAGCGCCTTGGCAGAACAAGAGGAATGACACCTTCAGCCGCCAGCCCAGCTTGCACGCAAAACTAAGCTGGTCCCTGCAATCCACAGGCTGCAACTGGAAGTGAAATACTTATCATTTACTTTCTAACTGTAAGGGACAACGAGTGCAAGAACAATTCTTCATACACACAAAAGCTAAAAAAAATAAAGGAATACTTACGTAGATGTGGATTTACTGGAGCTGGAAGACAGAGCAAAAATAAAATTAGCACAAAGAAGAAATTCTAATTCATCAATATTCAGATTATCCTAAATTTCCCATTGTTCCCTCCCCCTCAAGACCTTGATCACGGCTCCAAGACAGCCAGCAAAACTGGTAACTTCCTTTTTGAGGAAAATTTGTGGTTCCCTGGCAATCCAAAGGCAACGATTTCAGGGAGAAGCGATAGCCTCTCCCATCCACGGTAGGTACACTCCATCAGGTACCTGCCGCTTGGGGAACAAGATGCTGTAATTAAGCATCCAACCTAGATTATTGGTGCAGATATCATAAGGATGGGGACAGCTGCACAGCAAAACTCCAGGGTGATGCCTTTGTACAGGAATCCAATAAAAACTACAGAAAGGATGAATTTGTCACAACCAGAGGTTCTGCATTGGACCTTGCTCATCACTTACAATTTCCTTTTAGCATTGTTCAAGAATACTTAACGTAATGAATTACCCTTCTACTCAATGAATAATACTAATCTTCAATTTAAGATGTCTGTGTACATATGAGTCTTAAGAAACAGAGAGCACTTGCGTTCTTCTTAGAAATGCCAATTTTCCTTTTGAATAGCAGGAAACATAAGCACAGCAAATTTGTGAGTAGAGGTTTGATCTCATTAGACCAAGAGACACAACAAAGAAAAAAACCACGAGAGTCTTCTGGCACATAAGCCCTCTTCTAGGGAGGATATACTTGAAAGAATTTTAAGAAGACAACAAAGGCAGGTGAAGTGTGCTGTCCTAAAAAGCCGCCAGCAGTGCCAGCACACCCCGTGCCTGCTGGAGGAGCCACATTCAGCGACCAGGACAGGGACCACCAGCACGGCTGGTCCTAGATGCTGCTCTCCTGGGGCTCTCAGTGACAGAGGAGCATCAGTGCAGCATCCCGCCTCTCTGCATCCCACCTCTGCCCATCCCATGGGAGGAGCAGCCCGTGCTGACCCCTCACCTTGGGAGGCATCAAAAATAATTTTGCCAACATTGCAGACAAGCCTTGAGATAACTTTTCTAAAAAATATTATTTCTGTTTGTTCTTTTATGGGTCTGTGCAATGCCCCAGATGACACGGCAGGACTATTGAATACTGGGAATCTTTGGGGAAGCTGATAAAACTGGCACTTTTATTTCACAGACCCTTGGCAAAACTACAAAACCCTCTACATCCATAATTCTTTAATATTGAATTTCATCTACTTAATACCTTAATAGGCTGAAACAGAATGAAAGTCAAACCTCAATAGTCCCTACACATATCTTAGCCAGGGGAATGGCTACCCATGTTTAGGTCCAGAGTAACCTGTACAATGCTAAACATGGGAAATGGGGGTTGAATGAGAAATTAGTCTGCAGTTCTGTGCTACCTGTTTGCAGATTTGAGGATGGATGACTTAGGAACCAGGGCCCTTCTGCTATAAGCCCTTACACATGTGAGAAACAGAAGGATGTTAAGCTCACAGTTGGAATTGCATGGTATTAACAGAAAATTTGAAATAAAATTTTATCTCCAAATAATGGGTACGTCTGGTAACGCCACACTTCAGTATGAGCGTTGCTCCATGTTTTCTTGCTGCTCTTCCCATCCCACGATTACAGACACGAACTCTTGGTTTGTGACCCCAGCCATGGATTCTGTGTAGCTCTAGATTCAACCTGAAGTTTTCAAAACTGCCCTAAATTAGCAACTCTGCCATTTTATCTTGCCTTCTCTGAAAAAAATGAACAGTGATTTGCCCCAGCTCAATCTTCTTAAGAAACTTAGTCATTACACTATGTTAGATAACCTCATAGCTTTTACCAACAAATTACCTTTCATTCTACAAGAAACATTCATTTCGTGAAATCCTTGAGCGATTGAACTTGGAATTAGCTGAAATTGCTGGAAACTACATTTACTGAAGCTTGATTTGTAACTAATCGTACGGGCTTTTATGGAAACTACGATCAGCGTGTAACCTTGCGTCATGCTATTCAGATTGCTCACAGCAGAGCAAAAAAGGCTTCTTGCCAAACTAGCTTCAGTTCACGCTGATTGACAAAAGCAAAAAAACAAATTAAAGCAGTTAGGCTGAACTTATCTAATATCATAAACGAGGAAAAAAACCCCACCACAACCAAGAAAGAAAGCCCACTCTTCTAAGTAATACAGCACGTTGTTCCAAGACAACGGGTAACGGCTCTAGCTCTCGCGGCGGAAAGGGAAGGTTGCTGCATGCACGACACACAGGTAGCAAGTTAAATTAGCCATAAAGGGAAATTAATGGATGACTGAGGGAGTAAATTCCCAAGGCTGACTTTGAAACGTCTGGAAAATCTGTGCACTTCAGAGGGTTATCGCTGCTCTGCTCAGCTGACCCTGGCTCGTGCAGGGAGGAAGGTTTTGGGAGCGGAGAATCTTGGGAGAAGAACAAAGTGTCATGAAATGTTTGAGCTTGGTTAGAGCCAAGACGGATGATCCCTTAATCTTCCTGCTGTTTCTCCAGCAAGCAGAGAATAAAACCTGCTGGAATTTCAGTTGGTTGGATGATTTTATTTTTCGGTAATCTGTATTTGTGCAGGTCACAGAAGAAAAATGTGGGCTGAATGGTTTTTCTTAAGGCTCGCCCTTTTATTAGGTGCAACTGCATAATGCAAAGACAATTACATTTCCCACAGATTCTTCCCAACACAAACTCTCGTTCAGCTTACAAGTGAGGTGGCCTTCAGAGACTGCAACATTATGTCCCTCCTTTAAAAAATAGCTGCAAACCAAGCTTTCCTAACTATGCAGAACGTAAAGCCAGAGGTAAGTAGAAGCATGCTAGATGTTCAGCTGCTATGTTTTTTACCACTGGAAACTGGTTACTTGTGGTAATTACAACCTGTACCTAAAAGCTTTAATCAAGATCAAGAGTCCATACCCCAAAGCACTTGGTTTGCACAGGAAAAGCAATCTTCACTATAAATATTGGTACCCTACGAGGACAAGGCTTTCTTCCTCCCATAATAGCAACTCTCCTAACTTACTTTTTATAACACTGGATAATACTGGAAATGTATGCCAGTGCAAACTTATAAATCCTATCATTTATGCCCTATTTGGTATCAATTTTATTTTTCTGGGGCTATAATAATAATAATAATAATAATAATAATAATAATAGTAATAATAATAGTAGTAATAATAATAATAATACTAGCAATAAATAATAACCACAATTATATACTTTTCTTCCATACAGAATCTGGGGAGTGTCTAAACCTCACATGAAAACAAGCAAGCTGGACTACAAAGCGACTGGCCACCATCATCTATCTGCTGCTGTTGCAAGGGGCTGACTCTACGTACCAACAGGAGTAATGGGTTGTTGGCTTCTTCCATAGAAGAGAGCTATACTTGCTTCTTTAATGACTGGTTAACTTTAAAAATGTTTAAACATAAGTGCATATCTAAACAGCGAGTGCTGAAGTTTTAATTGGAGTAGTTGGAGGATTTTACAGCCAGTTCATATCAAAGAGACTGACATAGATTTATTTAAAGTGGTGGAGATAATATTTAAACTGTTACTACGAGACATACCTGTTTTGTATTAGCCTACAAAACACTCATTAGTGCTACTTAAATTGCCCTGTTTGTGTTTACTCGTCAGACTGTGTTCGCTAGCAGAGTAACATATGTATCTACCAAAGAATTTGTCAAGTGATGTTTGGCTGTAATTATCAATGTCGCTCCTACTGTGATGATTGCTCTTTTCTCCCATCCTTTCGGCGTGCAGAGGAGAGAATAATTCATGGCAGACGAGGGATTTCCCTACGAAATGCTTGCACTATGGGTAAGTTTTTGATTCATGGGCTTGGAGATTGTGGAGTTTTTATTTTGTATTTACAGCTCCCACTTGGGATGGCAGAGTATACTGTAAAGAGCTCATTACTGAGGTTTTCCTGCTTTATCAGTCTCCTTGTTTTGGACGTTCAGATGGCTACCAGCAGGCTAGCGCATTGGAAGCTGTTATTTTTCTATATTAGCAATTTCCACGTTGATCTCCAGTTGTGGGTTTTAATTTAAAAGGCGATGTGCTCTGCATCACGTACAAAGGAGTGTAACCCAATAAAAACGACTTCACAGGTAGGATTAATGTGGCTTAACTTTAGCAATCTACAAGTTAGACACCTCATCTGAGAGTGTCATTGGAGTGTCTCTAAAGTCACTGGAGAGATATGGGCATGTCCAGAGGGTGATTCATCCCCTAGAAGAAATCTGGAGAAACCTTCTCCTCTCTAGAAAGGCAGCAAACGCAACCAATACACTAGAAATGTCATGTTGATCCTTACACACTTTACAACTATTTTGAGGAATCATTTCTGTGTGGTACCTACCCCAGATTGTCCTACTACAAAAGACAAGCTTAAGCTGTCAAAGTAAAATCTAGGTAGTGCATGGCCTATCTATCCTCTACTTGCACAAAAAATTAAACTCAGCTGCAAAAGTTAATGCATTTCTTAAAGGCAAAAGACACTGCTACCATTTTTAGCAACTCTAACTATGACGTGTCTGATCTGCTTCTCACACTGCATTTCTTTAAAATGGGGTGAAATCCTATTAGCCTGCTTAAAGTTTAAAAAAATAAGGGAAAAAATGTTTGCAATGGGAATCCTCACCAGCAATACAAATACATCGGTGCATTTTAAACCTAAATGCTTTAAACCTAAAGCTTTTTTACTCTAAGGGTGATCGAGCACCAAACAGGTTGCCCAGAGAGATTGTGAAGTCTCCATCCTTAGAGATTTTGAAGACCCGAATGCACATGGTCCTGGGTCCTTCAAAAAGAATATTCCTAAAGTGGTGGGATGGGAAAGAAGCGCTGACACTGCTAGAGGCCAGCGTGATTCTGGGATACTGATCAAAACTGAACACACAGAGGCACAGGCACACACAAAATCCCACTGAAAATATGAAAATTCAAATGTTTTCCTCCTTGCCTGAGGTCTCACAATTAAAAAAAAATGTAATGGGAGAAAAATGTAAAAAATTATCTTAGTTCTCCTTTTAAGAAACATTCCCATGATGTCTTTTATTTTCTGGGTAATGTTTATAATTATTTCTTACATCAATGCAGGCCTGCTGCTGTGCATCCCGCTAGCCCATTAACTGCTTTTCTAAGACTCCAGCATTTCAGACTATAAGTATCGGATTTGCACCATAATAATGTATGTGATATCATTATTTTATAGCTGAAGCTATAAAACCCTTAAAATTAGCCTGGTAACAGTTTGCTGACACCATAGTCATTGGACGAATGCTGAGATAAAATGCATATTTTAAGCACACAAAGCCTCAGCGGTCCTGGGATCCCTCTTCAAAGGGAAGTCACTTTAGGTTTATCTTATTGATTAGCAGCTGGCTCATGATTTCTGAAGCTATTACTCTGCAGCAGAGTAATAGCATTGAGTATTGCTCCGAAAGCATCTCTCCATCTGGGGCACGAGGCAACGGCTTCCTCTCTCCTGGGCGGCTGGATTTTGCATTGGCACCTCATCAGCGCGTTTGAAATGGGATGTTATTCACATCTGCGCTAATGGCAGATTCTAGCAGAAAAATTTGCAGTAGACAAAATACAGCTTTTATACTGCATGGGAATGTTCTTCCTGCCAGCCAGGGGCTAGAAATGTAAATCACATAATGTTTCATTGAAACCTCAAACTCAGCATGGTTGTGAGCCATGACCGAGACCTCAGTCAACCTCCTGAGACCTGCCAGGGTACACCCACCATGAACAAAGAGCAGTAGTGGGTGAGTGACCTAACTGGTGTTTTTTTCTCCTTATAGGAGCACTGGTCAGTATTTAAGTGATTGGAGAAATTCCGAGGTCCGCGGAAGCAGGCAGTGGATGCCTGGCACGAGCTGGCTGTGAGCCCACAAGTCTCCCTATCACGGCCAGCACGGAGAGACTGGGATTGCTGCAGAGAAATCCCAAATGTCTGAATGAAGTTTCTTCTCACCTTCGAGAAAACCCTGGGTCTTTCCCTTGTGCATGCAAGGAGGCCCAAAGAGATTGGACTTCTACCGCTAGTGTCAGAAAATAGGCACTTATTAGGGTAAAGAGGCCCAACCAGGAGTCAAAGTCCAACAGGAATTGCAGCAGAATGACCATCTTCTCCTCATTTGCATGTTCATAGATTCAGTAAACAAGACCTTCTTTTAATTGAGATTTTGTTCTCATGAGCTTTTGGAAATGTAGACTTTGCAAACACTTTCCAGTAACAGGTGAGACCTAAGCAGATCTGGCATTTAGTGAAATGTGCAAATAAGTTCTTTAGAATTGATGTTTAAGATTGTTTAATGTAATTTTTTCCCTTGATATTAATACAGTGATAAAAATAATTTATGATGAGATTCAGTAGGGCTGAGCTAATCATTGATCATGAAGAATTGCACATACGATGCACAAAACAATTTTTTTTTCAGATTTGTTCACTATTTTAAATTATTTGATAATGATTTTTGAAAGTAATTCTTGATCTGTAGGTTGCTTTTGGCCCTTCTGCTGCATGTGATTTCCTTCTTTGGGCTCTCTTAGGTATCTGCATAGCACCAATTACTGTTGGATCCAGCTCCTGGAGCAATTGGACCTACGTGACTAGCTATGACTTGACCTGTGTGTCACCTGGCTTTTGTCCTGCAGGATCAGCAAGGTTCCTCATGATAGAATCACAGAATCACAGAACGGTTTGGGTTGGAAGGGACCTTTAAAGCTCATCTAGTCCAACCCACCCCTGCTGTGGGCAGGGACATGTGCAACTAGCCCAGGTTGCTCAGAGCCCCGTCCAACCTGACCTGGAATGTTCCCAGGGATGGGGCATCTACCTCCTCTCTGGGCAACCTCTGCCAGTGTCTCACCACCCTCAGTGTAAACAATTTCTTCCTTATATCTAGTCTGAATCTCCCCTCTTTCAATTTAAAACCATCCCCTCTTGTCCTATCGCTACAGGCCCTATTGAAAAGTCTGTCCCCAAATGATAAACTCATACTTTCATGATTCCATGTTTACAAACATCTCCCCCTGGCACACACTTCCCTTTTTCAATTATAAAAACTCCGCTCAGCACATCAGGTGCCCATTGCAAACTGCACAATGATATCTTCAGTAGAGCCACCTTCCCTCTAAGGTGCCTCTTGCCCATTCATTGTAATTATTACAGAAGAAAAACAAGTGATTCAGTTATTCATTAAGTAAATACCCTAAGAAAGGTATTTTGAGGGATTTTTCAGAGCTCTAGGAATTACTTCCTGGTAATGCTGGGAGACTGAATGGAAGGACGTAAGAATACTGTATGATTCTTGTTAGATTAAAGTGGACAAATCTTTGTCACCGCATGACCTTTTAGAGGACCTTTTCCACTTGCATAGGACTAGAAATGGTCAGGTTTTTTTGTTAAAATCATTCACATTCAAATAAAAACTTCTCAAAAAGTGCTCATTCTGGGGGGGGAAAAAGTATTTTGATGATATCAAAACACTGATTTGACACCTTCAGAATATTATTCATTTTGTAGATTTTTTTCAAAACTCTTGAAATGAGCTATTCCATGAAGCTAACATTAATTGGTTCTACTTTTTTCCTTTATTTCACAGAAACTTCGATATGATTTTGCATTTTAGCTGTTCAGAGTTTGTTTGTTTTTTTGTTTGTTTGTTTTTTTTTTTTAAATTGTAGCACTTTCCAGAGGTGGAGACTATCATTTCTACCCCGTTCTACCCACAACCCTCCTTCCTGGAAGCCCACGCTCGTCCCTTGCAGCATTATGTGCAGGACTGGCAATCAGTTTACACAGTGGAACCCAGCGCAGCCGTAACCAGTACAGCAGACCGAATTGTGCAGAACGCACCGCAACGCATTTGCTTGTACACGAAGGTCTTCTTACCACTGTACTTGATGACCCGAATAGTTGAGTCCCCCTCCCCAAATCTGGTGATGGGCGTTAGACGGACTTCGTACGCCTCTGGCTTGATCAGCTCAGTTAGGTTGTAGGTAATTAATTCTCCCTTTTGAATATTTCCATTCACTGTAATTTCCTGTTCCCACCAACGCTGTTGTCCAGCCTAAAATCAAAAGAAGGATGCAAATGTCAGAGCTTTCGGGACAGATGTTGTCTTCACCTGAGAAACGAAGGGGAGCAGGTGCTCTTTGCAGACCTGCCCTTACGTTTCAAACCCATTTTTTAAAATGTTAAATAATCTTTTTCTTCCTTAAAAAAAAAAAAGTTGTTCACCTCAGTTCACTTCATCAGCTTACTGAGGCTGAATTTACCAGCTCTCAAACACTCTCCCTTCAAACCTGACCAGGTAAATTGGCTCCTCATGTCGAGCAGCCCCATCCCCTCCCTGATTTTTAAATAACATCGGCCAACTGCAGTGGCAGGCGTGTTTTCTGTCACTGTGTTTTCTGTCACTGTGCACACCGGGCCGGGACAGCCGCGGCTCCATGAGCTGGGTGCTGCCTCCTCATTAGAGGCAACGAGGTTTCACAGCTGTCATTTGGGGCATCATTTGAAGCTAATAAGTGCATCCTGAAGAACTGAAATGCAGTTTGATTTCCAAACACTTACCACTTTTGTTGATGAGTGAGAAAGAAATAGGCTAGTCATTAATGGCCTTAGTGCATAATTATCAGCAATCCTTGTAGTCTCAAAGATAGATGGTTTTCAGAGAACAATGAAAGTCAATATGAGCAAACAAGAGGCTGTTTTATTCAAAAAAAGCAAAGCATAGATTTTTGTGCTTTATAGACTGCACAGTCTTTTCAACATCAAAATCTATAGTTTCTTTTATTTATATGCCTTACCAAGAAACGAAAAGAAAAATAAAATCTGATTAAGAAGAAGGCATCACAAGAAAAGAGTGCCACGTTACTTTAACTAGTTTATAGACAAGCAGAAATTATACACATTTTGGGCAGCAGAATGACTTGACATTGCAATATTACTTGCAGATACTCTGCCTTATTACAGACACTATCTACAGAAAAGAAAGGAAAAATCATTAAATATTTACCACACATCCCAAGACAACTGTACAGGTGCAGTGATGCTAAAATGAGATGTTCCACTAAGCTTACTACGCCTGTCAGTGCACTGAAGTTCTTACCTATTACATGTTCACCAATACAGAGTTAATTAAGAACGGAAAACCCATTACTCCAAAACTTTAATTTGCTGATGCAATAAAAATGTACATTGAAATTGTTGAAATCTAGTACTAAATCTAACATATTTCATCCAAATAAACTACATTTGCAGCAATATTAACAGACTCCAAGCTTTAAATTCATAGCAGTGGACAGAGATGTCAATACCTCTATCGTTAAAGTACGTTACACAAGCACAGCTATATGCCCATTAAATAAAACTTGGACAGCAAAGCAAAAAAGCAAGAATTCTTAAGAAAGTTGGGATGATGGAACAGCTCTAGACATCAGCATCGTTTTGCTGCCACCGAAGTCAGTGTATGTTTTACTGCGCTTTGCGCCTTTGCAGGGCTTGAGTCAGTCCAACCCTGAGTGCATGTGAGAGGTTTTTTGGGGGTTTTTGCTCTTGCACGTGCTGGGTGAGCCACGCTATAGGCTCCACTGGCTCTTCAGGGCTGGCCCTGCAGGGGTTAAGTCACGCCTAGGAGAAACACTAGGGAAAAATTCTCAGATTAAGTTAGAAATGTAAAAACAAGTTACCGTATGGAAAAAGCCACACTGCTGCCTGCCCGATTGTTGTGGTTTAACCCGGCAGGCAGCCAAACCCCACCCAGCCGCTCACTCACTCCCCCCACTCCGCCCAGTGGGATGGGGAGAGAATCGGAAGGGTAAGAGTGAGAAAAACTCGTGGGTTGAGATAAAGACAGTTTAATAGAACAGAAAAGCGAAAATAATAATAAATAATGATAGAATATACAAAATGAGTGATGCACAATGCAATTGCTCACCACCCACCCTGACCGATAACCAAGTAGCGATCGGTACTTTCTGGATCGCGCCTACCGTTCATATACTGAGCATGACGTCACATGGTATGGAATACCCCATTGGCCAGCCGGGCTGGCTCTGATTATGTTCCCTCCCATCTCGTGTCCCTGGCTCAGTCAGCAGGCATGGGAGCTGTCCTTGGACTAGGAGCATACTCAGCAACAACTGAAAACATCAGTGTGTTATCAACATTCTCCTCATACTAAATCCAAAACACAGCACTAGGAAGAAATTTAACCCTATCCCAGCTGAAACCAGGACACTGCTGTGCACGGCAGAGGTACATCGGTTAATACAAATCCTGCGCGTGCACAGGGCGGCAGCCTGCCTTTGAAACCCAGCCCTTGTACCAGAAAGCTTTTGGATGGACGTGTGGGTGTAGAGCAGGACGAGAAGTAAGTGCATTGCTGAGGAGCCTGGGCATGCCAGCGCGGGGCCGGGAGCTGCGAGTTGCTGAGCCCAGAGATGCTGCAGCTCCGCAACCTACAGTGTCTGCCCCGAGCACCATCAACTGAGCATCCACCCCGAGCAGCATCGCCTTTTCCCCGTTGCAAGCATTAAAATAACTCACTTCATAAGATAGCATTAATGAAATGTCCACCACGACTTTGTACACAGCCTGGAACCATGGAACATTCCTCTGTTAGTGGTTTTCCAAGGTTCCTACACTACAAAGAGTTATTAAAGGTAATAAAGATACTGAAAATATATGCATTTATATTGTATCTTTAAAAGGTCATCCCAGTGGAGGTCATGAAAAATGTCAATTTGACAGATTCTGTTAGATGCCATCTCTTTCACGGCTCTTTGTACGTAAGTGCTGAGATCAACAAAACAGACGATGAGACCTAAGGTACAGGTTGTTTCACAGAAATTCAGTCTTTTCTCCTTCTCTCTTCTGTAGACACCCATGAATAAGAACATGCCACGGATACCTGCTTCACCCAGGTGTTGCAGTGTGCTATTTTGACATCCCGCAGCTCGGGAAGCAAACATCAGCACACATGAGGGCAAGGGTTCCTCCTGTCCTCTGCCCTGCCCTGTTTTTATGCCACGCACACCTCTCCTGCTCCCATCTCAAAGAAACCTTCCAGGCATCACTGAAACTCGAGCGCTCAGGAAAGGAGTGACAAGAGCTGGACAACGCCGCGCGTGGAAAAGTGCGTGAAGGTGCAAGGACAAGGCTCTGCTTCTCGTGCACGCCGGGTAAAACAGCCGTTGAATTCTGATCCGCATTAAATGCTCACAGATTATTTAAAACACTGCAGAAACAAACAGAAGGGGCACCGGGACCTTCCATATACATTGAATATTGCATAAGGCACCGTGCACCTTCACGGGCTGTCAGGGAGCGCTCCCAGTAACAGATAAGCCTTGTCTCGAGCAGAGCGTTGTCCTTGAGAGGAAGGTGCTGAGTGTGCAGCAGACAAGATATTAAGCATAATAAGATTTAGATCGCGTTTTTAAAGCGTGGGGAATTTGCCCACATGGATCTTCTCGCTGGACCCGTGTGGACGGATGCTCGCCACACCTTGCGCAGTCAAACTGGAAAGTGCTTCCAGAGAAAAGCTGCCGCTCCAAGGGGAGAAACTGGAAACAAGCCTTTGTGAATGTTCATAAACTTACCAAGTTACCTCGACAGTCAAATAAATTGATCTTCTATTTTAAATGTGCAAGTATTTTTGGCTTTGTATTTCTTAAACACAACTTATACATTTTCTAAATTCAACGTAGCTATTTTAAAATGTCCCTCATCTAAAAATGCAAAAATGACCAAGGTAAATGAGAATTTTGTTCTCAAAGAGAAACATTTTTTCATTCAGACATCCCTGCTCCCGTACTGAAAGAAAAAATGACTAAAAAGAAAAAAAAATCCTGAGAAACTCCATTCTACCCAGTATTTTTGACCATACCAAACTGTGGTAGGAGCTGAACTCCCCATATCTTTATAGACAGTGATTACAACAAGGTACCTAGTTCAGTTCCTGGCCCAATTTCTCAAAAGCTTTATAATGAAGACTGTTTTATCTGAAATACGTACCTGATTTTAAAATGAAAATGATAAGCAGTAATTTACAGAATTCACAAATGGGGAACAAATTTATATGCAACTAATTCAGCCCACAAATGGAAACCTAAGGTCTATATTTTTTTTTTTTTAATTTAGCCTGAACAGCTCCCAAAAAAATTTAAGTGATGCTAATATACTGGAACAGAAACTGCTCTGCAGGCCTCACGAAGGCGGCTGGTCTTTCAAAGGAAAATTCCCTGATCTTACTTCCGATGTAATTATTGCTGCTGTTCTTTGCAACGGATTCCAATTTTTATTTTATTTTATTTTTAATAAAACTATCAAGTTGAATACAAGCAATCTTCGCAAGGAAGATTAAAACCATTGACTATGCCCCTAAAGTGAGCAGTATACTACCGAACATAATTTCATGATTGTGTCTGTCCCTTTCACAAAAATTAAGAATCAGAGAAACATAAAACTTTAGAGAAAATTACCTAATTTTCAACATTAATTTTTTTTTTTTAAAATAGACATTGTTAGTGTTTTTTTAAGCCACATGTTTTATGCCATCACGTTGGTTGCCAATTACATTTCTGAGTACTGTATTAACAAAACTGTGCTTCCAGTTGTGTGAGCTAATACTGACTTTCTGGCAAGTGTTTGAGGTTAGCTAGCCGTTCCTTAGAGGTACTTCTGAATCCTTACAGTAAAAATATTCCCTATTACACCTCGTCTTTGGATAAGGAAGTACTGAAACAGAGACTTCAGCAAATAATTGGAATAATTAATACTTCACGTTTAAAGTTTACAATTACCAAACTAGTCATGAATTTATATCAAATTCAGTTGCTGCTTTAGATCATCACCCTTTTCTACAACCACCCAAACAAAAGCAATGAAGAAGCTCATTATTTTATTCATTCTGAAAGCAAAACAATTTGATTTTTCATTTCAATATTATGCATCCTAAGCCAGTACTGGATATTGGTATTTCTCCATAGGAAGCAGCACACATCTTTTGGCCTTGCAATCAACACCAGCTCTGTTCTAATTCTTATTTTTACCATGGAAACCAGAAAAAACCCAAGCATCTCAAAATTGTCACTACGTTTGACACAAAATGTCCCCTTGCCTGATTTTTCAGCTCAGCTGTTGAACAAATAAATAAAGAACAATCAGTATCCGCACAGCTTTTGCCACATTCAGCTTTCCACCTTCCCTTTCCATTAGGAAAATAAGCCCGACAGTCATGCTGGAAGTGAAGCGGCTGTGTGGAGGCATCACTCCCCGAGCCTGGGACATCCCTGTCGGACCCCTGGGCCGCTTCCCAACTCTGCTGTGAAACAACGATGGCACCCTTGGCTGGCAAATATTAAAACTGTTGAAAAAAAGCGTAGCAGTTGAGCTCCTTTACTTGCTGATGGGATACAGGGGAAAAAGAAGGTCAGATTGTCGTGGTTTAACCCGGCAGGCAGCCAAACCCCACCCAGCCGCTCGCTCGCTCCCCCCCACCCAGTGGGACGGGGAGAGAATCAGAAGGGTAAGAGTGAGAAAAACTCGTGGGTTGAGATAAAGACAGTTTAATAGAACAGAAAAGGGAAAATAATAATAAATAATGATAGAATATACAAAATGAGTGATGCCCAATGCAATTGCTCACCACCCGCGCTGACCGATAAGCAAGCAGCGATCAGTACTTCCTGGAACACGCCTACCCTTCATATACTGAGCATGACGTCACATGGTATGGAATACCCGGTTGACCAGCTGGGCCAGCTGTCCCGGCTATGCTCCCTCCCAGTTTCTTGTGTACTTGGCAGAGCATGGAAGCTGAATGTCCTTGACTAGCAGGGTACTCAGCAACAATTAAAACATCAGTGTGTTATCAACATTTTTCTCATACTAAATCCAAAACACAGCACTAGGAAGAAATTTAACCCTATCCCAGCTGAAACCAGGACACATATATATGGAGTCAGAGAACCATGCAACCAGCTGGAGGAAGAAGCGTTTTCTAGCGCAACATTTTTAAAGGTCTGCATGATGCTGAGGCACCTAACACCAACAGTGAAATGCCCACGACACCCTAAATACAGGATTTAGATTCCTACAACACCTTAAGCTTAGGGCGGTTCAAACTAGCACGAAAGTGGGGAGGCTCTGCAAAGCCAGACCCCATGTAGGAGGCCCTCAAAGCTCTTGGTCACTCACTGCTTGGCATTAAAGCACCAAGAAGAACCCAGCCCTCTGCCCCTGCTCCTGCAGCAGTGCCTGTCTGCCTCCAGAGCTCTGGGCATCTCCTCTGGCTCCCTTGAATGGGAAGGAGCCAAATCTGCATCACCCACCTCCTCAAAATCACCTGTACACCCTCTCCCTAACACATAAGCTGTGCCTTTTTATATTAAAAAGTCAAGACTGATGCTTCGAAGAGGGAATAGAGCAGCAAACACAACAGTAGAACATCTGCCTGCATATCAATTCATGTGTCCAGAGCTTTAAACTGGAAAAGAATTTTTGATCAAGAAAATTCGTATAATCAAAGCCATCTGCCTATACAAAGATAAGGATGAAATACATTTTGGGCAATTTACTTTGACCAAGCTGAAACAACAGTTTTCCAATGGCTTGTGAATACTTGTAAAGCACTGAGGAAGAATCACATTAATTTCTGGAGCATTTATTAGCATTATCACGTGCGTGACCTGTGATTAACTTAGCGGAGCGTACCTACATTCAGTCAATCCAGAGCACAGAAGGCTTCACAGGGACTCCTTTTTTCTTGGTTACTTTTGAATATTTAGAAATCTTTATTCCCAAAAGCTAATGGAAAAGTAAAATGTATTTCTCTGATATCAGAGAAAGGGGACTGTAAAAGTGTGGCAGTGTTTTACTGCAGCAGGCTGAAACCCTCTCCTCTATGCTGTCAATGAAAGGGTATTTATTCCTTGCCTGTTGTTGAGAAACACTATATTCTCTAAAAGACTTGAATATATAGATTTCTTGAGAAATTAATCCTATGGGATGATTAAATATTGATTGCCTATATGCACAGTTATGTTTATAAAAAATAAACACATCCTTAGTCCATTGTACTTGGCCTATTGATTTCAACCATAAATTTCTTCATGGACTCAAAAAGTCAGGCAAGCATCTCTTTAATTAATGACAACTGGATACAATGCAAATTAATCTACTGTATAGTCCTATTAAAAACTGCGGTGGTCTTTAAAGTCATTTCTTTACAATTTATAACAACATAGAATCATAGAATCATAGGATCATTAAGGTTGGAAAACAACAACAATTGATTTTCCTTAATAAAAAAAGTTTTCTTTAGCAGTCGCTCAGATAAAATAGCACTATTCAGTTCACGGGCAAATACTTCTTCTACCTGCACACCGCCGAGGGAACACTCCCGTGCAGCGTTTGCCTCGTTTCTGCTGTGGAAATCCAGTGGCTGCTCCTCTTTAACAATTTTGCCCAGCAATATAATCAGAGCTATCTGATTTTGAACATAAACCTTATCAGGTAAGTGGTGCCTGTGTCATCTTCATTTCAAAGGATAGTTACGGCCCTGAAATGACTCACAGTGACAAATATCTGTAATTCAGGCAAAACCAACAAGGCCAGCTGCAAAGCATGTTCTGCCACGCTCATCATCGGTTTATTTTCCACTGTGCATCATGTAACACTGCTCTTGATGACATCTCTTTTCTTTTTTAATATTCTCCCATGCAATCAGTGGAACTGCCAAAACCCCACATTTATTTCCGTGCTGAGCTGGTACCCGCTCTCGGCACTCCTGCAAACGCCAGCCACTGTCGAAGCGACAGCAGCCACAAGGTCAACCCCAGCCCAGAGCAGACACGCCACGGGGTTTGCTTGCTGGAGCCAGGGACGTGCTCTGAGCCAAAGTGCCCTGAGTGGGTTTGGACACTGTCCTGGGGCTGGAGATGTTTGCTGGCATGTGGCCACCCCTCCGCTGGGCAGGACCTGCTTCTGCTGTCACCAGCACCCAGCGCTCAGCCTCCCTTCACCAGAGGAAACTCTGTCTTTATACGGCAGCTACACCATAAACCTCTTCTTTCCCTCTTTTCTGCCTGGAAAACTGAGTATCTAAAGCACATTTAACAGTGGGCACAATCTTTTTCAATTAGCTAACTTCTAATCCATAAGAACAATCACAGGCATGTAATCAATCAACTTTCTTCTTGCAGGATTACATTAACAATCATTCTGTATTTGCTGCTACCATTCATTTACCACATTGTGTAATTGGTTTTATTTGCTACACACAAAAGCATAAAAAAAAGATCTCTCTTTCTTTTTTTCTTTTTTAAGAAACTAAAAGTCTCCGAGTCTTTAGTAACTAGAAGCTCAGAGTCCAAAGATGCAGAATGTTATAGACGCAGTTTTTATGGGCTACAAATTGATGGATGAGTGGTTCAGATGTCAGCAACATCTGTCCATGATCCAAACTTATGGCCTGATATTTGAAGAAGAAAGAGACTGGAACAATTTAAGGAAAGCTGGTATGCGGAAGCTGGAAGCTAGATGATCCAATGGTTAAGTCCTCTTTAAACGTGTATTACATCTCAGGTTTTAAAGGCAGGGTGTAAAATGGTAACTCAGGAAAAGAGCAAAATCAAAATATCTGCTAAAAACTTGTTAATCGGAAGATAAAATACACTGCCTCTGTTTTTCCATACAAATGAAGGCTAATAAAAACATCTTTTAAGATATGAATTAGGACACTTCAGTCCAATTGCTAGGTACATTGTAATTTAGGGTATTTCATAGCTGGAAGCTTGTTGTTGTTTCTTTGCTTTTAACAACCTTACACACAGAGACAAGAGGAAACTCTGTCTTTATAATAGGTATGACTTTCTTTAATCAGAAAGGCAATAAAATTTATCCCCGTTCACTTTTTCCTTTGTGACAAATTTGATGCATACCTGTACATGCACGGGTATGAGACCTGGGCTATGGCACGGACAGAACATTATATACTCTGTTTTGCAGCCAGTGACCATGCAACCTTCACAGAAATCCCTTTCACGGGCACATAATACGTATTTGAATACCTCTGACCCTGTGCGCTGCTGAATGAAAACAGAAGTTAAAAATACAATAAAGCCCAACGGTGACCAGAAGGAAGCGTACGGAGAAGTGACCTGCTCCGGGCTGTTTGAAGAGACTTGCCCATTATCAACTGAGTGGGACCGCAGACATCTGTAGACTGAAAATAAAGGAAAGGTAGGAACTGTAATCTTTCAAATAACAAGTTTGAACAAGTTACTCTCTGGTTTACAGGTACCGGTTGACTTTTTATTACTTCTTTAAAGCAGTCTTGTTCATTTTCTAGGTCACCGTGGCTGCCGGCGGTGCAGGGAAGGTGGCCATCGCCTGCTGAGGAGCAGAGCAGCCACCATGGAGATCGGAGCTGCCGACCCTTTGTGTCTGCTCGGGGAAAGTCTCACGTTTCATTTGCTTTCATCCTGCTGACAGTAAATATCAGAGAGCTGGAAGCACTCGCTCATTGCTGCTTGAATGTTTGTGCAACTCGGGATTCACTAACTGTTATCATTTATGAAAAACTACCTGAATTTGTCTTTGGTGAAAGACAAACTATGGAAGGGAAACACCTCCACGTGATGCCCAGAAGGGACCAGAACTGTTCTGAGCAGCGGCAGGCTGCCGGCACGGAGCTGCACCGGGAGCTTCAGGTGAAGCCACCCACTTAGGAGCGGGTATGGAAAAGCACAAAAATATCTACAGCCGCCCAGTCAAAACTGAGCATGTGCTGAGTGAAGCAAGAGCTTGAAGGTGAGGTCCAAAAGTGGGTTTGTTCTGGGTGGATAAACTTTCAGGAGTGTAGAAACCCTCTGAGTGATGTTTGGGCCCATTTTTGTATGCGCTTTGAAAACATACAAGAAAATGTCAAGGCAATTCAACATAAAGGGTTTCATGGCCTTTTACCACGAAACTCTGAATTTGCAGATGTTCCTAACCCGACACAAGCTATGCCATATGAGTTTGCTGATTTATTTCATGAGCTTCAGGCTCCCCCCATGACTGAACTCCATTTTATCATTGAACATTTAATGAAAGCAACTACAGGAGACTTGGCCACCTCCAAAGGTTGACCAGGGGACATGTACAAGGACGCTTTGAAATAAAAAAATTGGAAGAATCTGGGTCACTAATTCCAAAGCCAAACCCAAAGCTGGAATACATTAATGTCATAATATTCTTCAGAGAGCTGTTAATGAGACAGAAAAATGTTCCTTATGTGCAGACGTCTTGGCAGACCTCAGCACCTTCTGAAGTAAGTAGAGGGTGTCCAAATCTATGCAGTCACCATGACGAAAGACACACAAGGTTGTCCTCATCCTTCAATTCGCATGTGGAGCAGGATAGTTACAAATGAAAGGCTGTGTGCAACAGTGACCCTGAGAAATGGAAACTCCCGTACTCTACACTACTTTTTCCACAAATGCTACAGGCAGGAGGATTTCTAGTCTCCTGAGTTACACTGTGATACGCAACACATGTTCTGATGGTGTCACAGGTGTCAATTTTGTTGCTGATTATTTTGAATGCATCCTCACTCCACGATTTAAACCAAAAAAGCAAACACCAGTCTTGCTATTAATGGTAATTGAAGTGTTGTGCCCATCAGCTAACTCTACCCACAGTGCCAAAAGGCTCTCACAGGTAAGAGGCTGCACCTCATGCTGACCGTATTCTCCACCGACACTTCGGGACTGGCAATGGCCACAGCACCCCCAGCACCACCTTGCCCTCTCTGTGGTTGAGGTCTGGTCTGCTCCAGGATCAAAACTCACCTGTTTTCTGATTACCATATTGATGTTTAATATCTACTGTCTGTCTGGGCTATTGTTTTCTGTATTGTTTTGGAAACAAAGTTATCCACAGTTTGAATAAAAATGTGAACGCTACTAAGAAGACAAGTATAAAAACCTTTCTAAAAATAATTATTTTTCTTCTTGTGGAACTTGGTAATAAAAATGCACTCAGAGCTGTAATGTGCGGCCCTGGTCTCCCCACAGCACAATGAGTATCTGCATCACTACCATCACCCACGACGTCCTACCCCTGTTAGGTTCTACCATGCCATGATTGGCTTGACCCACTGGAGATGCATCCTCTTTGCTCACATTTTAATGGAAACAGTGGAAACACCCCTTGACTGGAAGCCGGCGGTATGATTTTGCTCTTGGTAAGGGTCACAATGTGCATTTCTTTAATGTGTAGACTCAGATCAGTCACAACCTTGAACGTGATGGCGCTGCATTCAAGTCAGTATCTTTTATCTCCTCCTTAAAGACAGATTAATACGTGATATAAACCAAGAGAATCCATTTTCAGACTTTAAAATTGGCTGGTTCCCAGATGAATTCACTAAAGTCTGCGGGATTAAAGAGGAGCTGCACTGTTCCCAACCCCAGCGGGCAGGTTCTCCTGCTCTTTCGCTACTGCTAGACATCTACCAAAAGAGTTTTTCAAATTTTAATCCCTGTTCTGTTAGGCATTCACAAAAGGCAGGTTAATTATTAACTGACGTTAAGGCTAGTTTACAAAGTTTTCTCATTCCTTCTCAGTGACATGTCACGTTCACAGTTCAGGTATTGGGAATGGGGGCTGGCGCTGACTCTCACACATCAAAGCACAGGGCACGGCCGCGTCGCGGGCGAGCTGGGCACCGCCAGCAATGTCACTGCCAACAGCGCGGACGTGGTTTTGCATATTAAGCAGCAGGTTTATCTGCGATAGGCAGACCATTATTTTTATGAGGGCAACAAGAGATAAAATTATTGAAGTGGCATCAAGATTCAGTTCCTAAGTTTAAATTAAACACTTCGTGCTTATACAAACAACTACATTTCCATGTCCAAGAAACTATCTATCCCAAGACACATTTCATATTTCAGTGGCGACGACTCAGTATCCCACAACGTTACAACCTTCTCCAGATGGATCTTGAATGACAGATAGTGCCCTCCTGTCACTGGTGAACTAACGCATTTTCTTACGATTTCTAAAAGCTATTTATGAATGACCACATTTTTTCATACAAAATAATTACATAGTGACAAATTAATGACTGTAGCTGCAATCAAGATGACAAACCCAACCCTTTTAAAGCAAGGCATGCTGGAGCTTCGCTGCTTAGTCAATACTGTGAACAAGCAAGGTTGTCTTGGTAAATGAACTGGAGAAACAAGGCTGCATTTTAAGCAACCTACATAAGTCTCATCATAAATAGATCAAAAAGTAATAATGCAGTAAGACAAGCGCATGATGCCAAAGTGCATTTCTAAGGAAAGTGAACATACTGATTTTGCTTAACTTTTTAAGTAAGAATGAATTTTTGCCAATAAATAACAGCTCGTCACATACATTTCAACCAACCATTTCTTAAATACTTAAGACAATTGTTGCATGAGAGGAAAGGAAATAGCCACTAGATATTTAATGAGGTTCTCAAAATGTAAATGTGATGTTTTAAATCAGCTCAAAACCACAGATGCATTGCAGTAGGGTGCTCATTTGCTTATTGAAAGGCAATATGGTTTGTATTCAATTTAAATATTTGTATGTTTCAGAGAATAAAGAATTCTCTAACAGCAAAAGAATGGATGAAGCAGTTGTCTTTAGGGACAAATCACTCTCATCCCAACAATTAATAATTTTTGTAATGTACATTATTTGATGAAAGCGCTTACTTAGTATATACACTGGCTAGTATGTTCTGATTTAGCTACAAATATCCCTCACCTAGGAGCAAGCAAAATCTATGTTTAAGGAATTGCCAACCTAATTGCATTATTAAAAAAAGGATACTTCTCATTTACCATCTCTTCTCTCCAAACTGCAACTACAATTTGCACAGGACTTTTAAAAACAAAGAAATCCTTCCTGGCCTCAGTTGGAGGAACAGAGACAGTACATCACTGCGGAGCAGAAACAGCTTTAGTTTTGTAATGGCACTGCTCTTTTTTTTTTTTTTTTTTTGTAAAATGTATTTTTTTACAATGTTTTTTTGCCCTAAATTACATATATCTGTTTCAGTAAGGACAGAATTTATGGTGAGAGACAGCGAGACTATGCCCAGTAAAAAATACCCAAGTGTCTAGCAGACATCTGGGATTCCTAATCTATTTATTAGCTTAAGACTCATATAAAGGTAAGACCATACAAAGGTAATACCTGGTTTTGCAGAAACCTGGAGGCAGGAGCCAAGGGAGCATCCCAGCAAGAGGAAGCCCTGGTCTGCAGAGTTCCCGGCGCTGGGGTCTGTCCTGCACCGTCTGTCCCTTACACAGTCGATAAGGCTGCTCATGGGGAGCGAGGTTGGTGAAGTCTCAGTTTCGATCATCGGTAAGTAGGCAGTTCATCTCATATTTATTTTTTACACCTAAAGATCTGCAGTGCTCAGTTGGTAAATGCACTCATTAACAGCGCTTGGGCAGACCTCAAACAGATTTAATAGTTTCAGTTCATGCACCGTCTAGACGTGCAGATACTTATTCAACCTGAGTGACCTTAGAAACAGGTCAGGAAGCTCAGAAGATAAATATTCCCTTTACAGGTTGCCGGAATTGCTCATCCCAGTGCAGAGGGGAGATGCTAAGAGATGTGACAGCTTGCTTTGCCACACAAAAGCATTTCCATTTGTTACCAAAGACCAGAAATACAGCGAATTCTCAATACTTGGCCAACAGAAAAAACACTAACTGGACTTTTTTCACTGAAAACTATTGTACAGTGACACCCCATGGTCTTGTTTGAGTTTGGCGAAGACCGTTGCCTCCCTTGGAGTCTAAACTCTTTTGACATACTCCGTAATGTTTCTACCAAGAGCTGCTGATGCTCTCCCATCACCTGGCCGCAGCGCTGGATTTGCAGATAACCTGCCCAGAAGACCAGATGCAAAGCCTCAGGAAATGGAGAGATGTCTCAGGAGGGTGGTGAGGGGAAACACTGCACAAAAAGTCCAGCATGAGGGTGACAGCATCTGCTATCGGTGACATGGGATGTCCAGACTTCAGGTGAAGCATCTCTGAGTGTGAATCTTGATGCTGCCTTTAAATATGCAGAGGTAAAAACCCTTCCCAAAGCGAGCCCTACTAGCAGTGAATATGAATATGTCTGACTTTTCTCTACGCTTCAGTTTCATAAAATTATCTCAAAGGAACACTGTGAAAATAAGTTCATTAAATAAAACACAGATGTATCCTGCCGAGGCAGGACGAACGCAGCAAATCTATCTTTAGAACAGGTCTTGAAGGTGGGAGAGCGAAGAAGACATAAGGACACATATGGAACAGTCACAGAGAAAGAGGTGAAGCTCACTCAGCAAGTATTTATTCAGCAGGTCAAACAGCTCTATTCTGGCATTATTTAATTTTGGGACACTTGATGGTGTCAGGAATAGTGTTCTCAAGCTACTTCTGTGTCCGTGAATGCTGGCTGCTAGGGGAGATGCTCACTTTCCATGCAAAGGGTCGTGGCAGTGGTGAACTCACTGACGTGGGATGATATGAAGATCAAAAGTGCAAATATTCCAAATATTCCAATATTCACTCAACCAATTCAGTGGGGGGTGGTACAGGAGGGGACACAGAATGTCACAGCTGAGGGACAAGCCTTGGCTCAGCACCTTCCACCTCCATTCCCCTTTGGGTCGCACCTCACCTTCTGCACCCATAGCTTGTCTGGGGTGCAGATAAACTCTGGGGATAATGGAACTATGCCTCAAGCAAGTGCAGCTATTGCTAAGTTTTATCCTGATATCCTAATATATTTTAACAGGGTACCTGCAATATCCTATGCAACTTATGATTCTTAGGCATTGATGCTGCTCTGAAACTACCTTCACTAAAGAAGATGCATCCTTCATCAGAATTAAATTTCTGTAACTCTCAAAGGCCTTTTCCAATATTTATTTATGCTATCTTTTACTATGACAAAAAGCATGCTGCATGCCAGACACACAACTCTTAATTGTCATGCATTTGTCTAAAGACATATGGCATAATTTTTATGTAGATCTTCCATTTTCAAAGTTTCATTGCTCTATTTCTCTCTTAGTTTTCATTTTTGCAAATGCTTTAATATTTCTGAACAACTGTATGACATCATATGAAATCAACACTAACAAGAAAACTATTGCTGTCATTTACAGATTTTTTTAAAACAGTCTTGCATTACAGGAATTTATACAAAGAATAAGGCAGGGTGATGAAAAATATTTCCAGGCAATCATATTTTTCATTTTAAACCTGGATCTGATCAGCATCCAACTCCTGACAGCCTGCTGTTTGCATTCATTGGACAACTACAGAGCAGCAGGGTGAAAAAGCAGTCATGAAAACACAGATCCCATCTTATTTGCTCTTCTGCTGTTTGTACTGTAAGTGGAGCACGTTTTCATCAGGGGACCAGCTTCTGCTGGAGGGGTACCCAGGCATGGCTCGACAATTTAAAGAAAAGCACATCCTTCTTTGAACGGTGCAGATGATTCGGTGCAATTCAGCCATTCCACCTCTGGCACAGGTAACACCAGGAAGGGGACTCCCAACTCAAGGGGACTCAACTCAAGGGACTCAACTCAACTCCCACAAGGGTTTAAATGTAGTGAAACCAAACAACTCATTTACTAAAACAAATTCCTCCAGCTTGAGTAATTTTTCTCACTAAATTGCTCTTCAGTTCACTCCATTTTCTCCTGCGTCTTTCCTGAAGTTTGACTGATACACTGCATTTGTCAGCAGTAATCAATTCATATTGCAGATTTTTCTGCTGAGACAGAATAAATGAAAGTTGAGTGTGACCACCACACACAGGCTGAGGCCCCAGCGTGGGACTTGATTTTGGCAATGTTGGGGGAGAGCATATGCTCCTGAGTACAAACAAGTCTGTATTTTTTTTCACTGAAGGGAAACGTGCAACGAAAGCCTCAGGTTATGCCACTGTCGCTGCTTCAAGCACAAGAGTGTGATAACCTCCTCCTCCCCATGTAGGATTGGTCCTTTAGAGAATTACTATTTTGCCATTGTTGGCTGAAGTCAAGAAGTAGACTTGGCAATAGAGACCTCTGACTCCCGCAATGTATAAATATACGCAGAGAAATGTGTGGACGTGCCTGAGACATCCTGAAGAGAAAGATTAGGTATTGCCCAAAAATGCAAGGTACCACGGAGGGAGAGCCACCCAGCTTGCTACGAAGCTAGGGGATTCATATAGTCTGCCCCAGGTCCGTGGTTTGGGGTTTTGGGGTTTTTTGGGGGGTTTTGGGGTTTTTTTTTTGATTAATGTGACCCTACCCTTCAATTTTTTTCCAAAATTACATCTTGCTCCTTGACCGGTCCACATGCTTTCACAACACTGGTGGGACCCTCCTTGCATGCTGCACTTCTGTTCCCCATCAGACCTGACCAAAATGAAGAGCTGAGTTCAGAAATCACAGGCAGTAACTTTAGGACATTCTTGTGTGTCTTGTTTCCTTAAGAAACCAGATTAAAAAGTTTATATGAATTAGGCATTAAAATTAGTAATGAAATAGCAGGAGTTTATGCTTATGTAACGAAAATCAAACCAAGGCAGTCCTAGCATTGGATCAAATGAATATGTTAAATTTTGCCTGTAAGTTTTTTTTTTTTTAGTGTGAAGAAAGGGAGTTTAGTTTTACGGTCCACATTTTGTGGAAATGTGAATGGGCACAGCTCAGTCTGGGATGTTTTCTGTTTGCATCTCTAGAAAACACAGCCCACCACCTCCAAAACACGAGAACTGGTTACTCTGGAGGTGCACAGCTCAACTCCCCAGCCAGGGAGTGTGGTTACAGTCAGGAGCATCTTTGGTAACTATGATACCACGGGATCAAATCAGAACGTCAGGACCTGACAGAAGAAGATTTATTTATGTGTATAACTTTTACTTCTGAATTTCTTAAGATGTAGTCAGTAGAATTTTTTTTTTCAGAATTATACATAAGCATTTGCCTAATCTATCCGAAGACTGGGAGATGTTACCATTTTTAAATGACAATTAAAAGCATTTGGTACAAATCTCAAACGACAGCCCTCAGCTTGCTATTTTGAAACTCAAGCCTCAGTCTTGTGAAGAATAAGAATAAGTCGTATCAGTATTGCAAACTGAAAATTGTAAAACAGAATCATTGCTTCTCTAATTCAATTTACCAAACCCAAGAAAATCAATAAGAAGCGTGCCTTTGCATGTTGCACTCATTTTTTTTTGCCAAACTCTCTCTGCCTCATTTCACAAGTGCAGACATAACAGGAAAGAATGAAAACCTCGTTTAGACTTCCAAAAAGAAACGCACACTGTGAAATCTTCGGGACAGCTTATATCCCTCTGTAGAAGAAGGCTTAAAATTTTTCATGAAAACATTAGAAATATTCCAATATGCATGTGAATTTGCAACTCTCTCATGTCCTCCCCTGGAATTAATTACTACAGATGTGACTACTTATTTTTGAATGGTTCTGAATACAATTTTTGTATACGTGTTGACGTATAGCTATTTTACATGTTCTATAGCAAACCAAATGAAAATACCCAGCTTGCAAACATCTTTCCCTTCGCAGTAGAATATGTGATGACAGCACTGTGATCCTGATAGAAGGAACATCTGGAGAATTACTACCCATCAGGTGGGGGCCCTGAGTGTGCTAAAATACAGAAATTTCTCATAAGTGACTTTCATTCTAAATACGGTACTTCAGTAAATAGCGATTTCCATTCATCTACTTCCATTTTCACTCTATAGGCAGAAAAATGACACTTTTCTATTCTTGTGACTCCCTCTTCATCTGATGGAACCTTCCCTCTCCCTTTTTGACTTTCTTGGCTTCCCTGATATGTCGTTAAACCAAGCTCCACTTTTCTTTCAAATAACTTTTCTAGCATTTGTTGTGCCAGTTTCTCTCAGCTTCTCTTTAACCAACGCTTGAAATGCCAAACGAGTTTGTCCTGTGTCCTGCTTTCCTACCATTAAATTATCCTCTTGTGCCTGAGACATGCCTTTATTTTAACTCTAGTGACAAAGCAGGTGACGAGAATCACGATCTGACAGAAATGTGATTCATACAGGGTGGAGTCTGGCAGCCCTATTCCAGGAATATTAAGAAAATTAAAGCAAGCCCCAGAGAAAGAGGACTGGAGAGAGAGATGGTCCCACAGAGGCAATGGGCCATGCAATCATCTGGGTTATTGAGCACCACCAAGAAGGTGGTGGACTCTGAGCTCTAATTCACTGCAAACACATACCTGTGTGTCCAAGAGCTGTACTCATAGAATACAAACATGTCAAAATCCTTGCATTTTTAATATAATACTATCCCTTTTGGTCACCGCAAGAGACAACGTGGGCCCTTCGGGGGTCTAGGAGGTAACAGGACTTGCCCTGCCAGGAAAAGGCTGCGTGCTCGCTGCATGGACATCGTCCTGCAGAAGAAGCTGTAGAACCCCTCCATGACTAGGTCAGGATTGCCGAGATTAATTAACTTCATTTGTTCTTCCTCTGCTTTCAGACCTGTATCTTCAAGCATGAAATGTATTGACCCATTCTCTACCAGCAAGCGATTGTAGACTCTTACCTATTCCTCTTGACTATATCCTGTTCGGGCTCTATCCCTAATTTCCAACTTACTCTGCCATACAAGACTGTGGTAATCATAAATGAGCATCTCCAATGGACCTCTTATTTTTCTGCTCAGATCTGTATTCAGATTTCCCCTTCAGCAGCGGGAAGATTGTTACTGATGCTCTGAAATACTAGAACAATGTTCTGCTTTTGGATCAGGAGCATGTCCTCCTCTCATTGCCAGTCTGGAAAAAGCTCACAAAAACTGGGGGGAAAATGGATGGGCTCAATTCTTTCTTTCCCTTCCTTGGTACATGGAACTCGGATAGCAGACGTGCTTGCACATGCCCCGACGTACCAGTATAGTTGTCCACCACCTTCATGCTTCCTAAATTTCGTCAACATACAGGAGAACGCGTGGTAGTGAAAGGAATGCTTTAATCTTTGCTTCCTTTGGTCCTGGTGGCCCAAGAGAAGTAGATATTATATACATTGTGGTGTTTCTCTGCCACCTCCTGAATCTTTCCTTATGCCAAAGGTTGGCAGCAGGACTGCCCGTAGACTGAATCCATTGTCCTCGAGGGCTTTCCTCCTTTTGGGAAAGGGACCAACCACTTCAAGTCCCTTTTACCCTGCTAAAATTGTCTAGACTGGTCTTACAAGAACTGCAAATCAGACCAGGTTCCTTGCTATTATCTCTCATCAACTAAATGCTTTTTTTTCTACGCAAACAAGCCATAAATTTCCATGAGAAGACCACATCCGTAACAACTCCTTGGAGGAGCAGTGCCTGGATGCGTACTGCAGAGCTGTGCCGTCTCCTTAAGACATGCTTGAGGGCTCTGAGCGCTATCAAGGCACATGAACAGCAGCTCTTACACGCACTCAGCAAGTAAACTCTATGGCCATTTAGTTAGTGCCTCATTTTTTACAACAGTTATTTGTCACCGTTCCATTAAAGAGGAGCACAGCGTGCGCACTGCGTGGCGGCTAGATGCTCCGTCACAGCAGGCTTGGCAGATACTGCAGCTCAGCATCCTCAAAGCCGATTAAAGCCCAGCACCAGGAAGCCACTGTCCATGTGCTGCATCAAATAGAAACGCAGACAAGAGCCTGTCCTTATTAAAAAACAGTGTTAAGCACAGAATAAATCCCCAAAAGGCAACAGGAGTGTCTGGGCTTAAGCAGAAAGCAAAATGCTCTAAATAATTCCTGTTCCTCCCTGATTCTCCGTCACACACTACCACGTCAGCAGGACAAACTCAGCTGAACAAACTTCTGCTCACCACCGCTGTGCTGTATGTGCAGTTTGTAGCTTTAAATATAGAGGTGGGGGGAGAGTTATACAACGATCTTAATGAAAGACATATAAATAACATGCACATAAATGCACTGATTCTTACAAATTTTCAATTCACTTCTTAAATTGATTAGTTTTGTTCTTAAAACATATATTTTCACCGATACGAAGCAACCACAGAATCCTGAAGGTCCTGATAGCACAACAGCCGCTCCTGGCATCCACGGTGAAACAGCTTGTACCTCTTGCTCATACCTCAGCGTAAACAGAACTGAATTATTTCCATTGCATACATCCCCCCCTTGGCTTCAGCGTCTCTGTTCCACCTGCTCTCTGCCTGCACTACACCTCTGGCACTGGACGTTTCTCTCCAGCAGTTTCTGCTGCCAGCAAAACTTTTCAAAACGCTGCTTGCCTGAGCTGGTCAAGGCAGAGACGGCTCCAGCTCTACAACCTCACTGTATGCCAAACAGCGGAGATACTTTCCTGTTGTTATAACGCTGTATAATCTAATTACTCCTAGCAGAACAATTTGTCTTTAAGGAAAATCCCTAGCCTGCCACATTCTATTACCAGGCTCCTTTGCGCTTCAAAAGTTTCATTATTAAGCACATCCTTTGCGGTGCTTTCTACAACCACCTGGCAAATACAGAAATGGAGCTAAACCACTCTGTGTCTCATAAGAAACTCTTGTTTTTATACAACGGCATTAAAAATATTGTCAATATCACAGACTTCAACAATTCCACAGAAAATTCAGCAAGCCTAAATCCGCTATCAACTAAATATTCCCAAAATACTGCCTGGATTCTGTCGCAAGTGAGGCAGCAACGTACAGGTCAGGTAAGGAGGCAGAGATGCTCGCGCTCTGATTTTAGCATTCTTAATACAAAAGCAATTTACTGATCAGATAAAGGTAATGGCGTTAATCGAATCGCAGGCAGATACCAGCACGCTGACCCACTACCTAGCCCACGGGCAGTGTTTCACAATGCATTAGGAGATTAAAAGAAAGATTAAGAGCAGCCACTTTTTACCACAGCAGCGTGCGGGGCTGCAGGCTGCTCGCTGGCTCAGACCCTCGCTTCGACCTGGAAACCCTCCCGCCCTGTTTCTGCGATGAACTTTGCAGCCCCAAGCGGTGTTTTCCACCACTCCTGAAGGATGCTCATCCCCACTTTTATCGTTAAATAAAAACCATAGCAAACCCCAGTAAAAAATGCATTGCTAAGTCAAATAAACTATCTAAACAGAAACAGTTGAGAAGGCAAGCTGCTGGTAGCTAGTACCGGTAGGTGTCAAAAAAAATGAAGTTTAATTATCACCCTTGTTTCAGGGGGAATTACTGCAATAATAGACGAGTGTGTCCGGACAGCTCACTGGGTTCTAAATCACCCATGTTTTAAATGTGGCTTTAGATAGATGAAAGGAAAATATTTTGATTAGCCTGACAGAGAGTGTTGTCAAGGAAATCAGAGTAAAGTAGCTGTATATAATTATATAAATAGATAATTAGAAGTAAATTAAAATTAAATGGAAAAAAAGAAGCTAAAATTTGTAATGCAATTAATTTCATTATGTATTCTTTTACTTCAGAAAATTCTTTTTCTAATTTAACAATTCCTCTTGGGTACTGGGAATAACGGAACTGATTTGTCCCCAGTGATGCAAACAGTTGCATAAACATGTATTAAAAGTCACTGATTTTCATTTCTAATTAGTTAGATTCAGGCAGAGACAAACTCTGAGTGAAGGAAAGCCAGCACCCTCCAGGTATCAAAGCCCTTCCCTGGACGTGTCCCAGTCAACTCCACAACTACCACGGAAGTTATACAAGCAAAAAAACCCACCCACTCAGCATAAATAACATGCTCAAATTGTATATTTATTTTGCAGCTTACAAAGCTCATCCCGGTAGGAGATCTGCAGGATAATAAAATACTTTCTGCACTCCGATTTTCAAAAATATATGTCTTCAAGAATCTGTCTTAATCCCTGATCTCTTTCTCCCCGCACAAACTATTATTTCAGGCATCGAATAACCAAACATATACTTTCTAAATCAATCAGTTGTGGTATTATTTAAAGAAAAGCAAGCTCAATGGGAGAGTGTAAAACAAGACCAAAACAGTATCAGATGGATTCTCATGAGTAAGCTGCAAAAAGTCTTCATTCGATGGCACCAAGTCCAGGTTGGGAGCAGGAGCTGGGGGCACGTGCCCTGGAGCCGGGGTGGTGGGAGCCCTGCGACCCCGAAACGGCACGGCACGGCACGGCACAGTCTCCTCTCCCAGCCCACGCCTCAGCCACACCAAGGTCCGGTAAGCCCAACTTACCAGCCCAACTGGTAAGATATGACCCGGAGGTGGACGCGGTGGCCAAGGAGGTGTTCGTAGCAAAGAGCGTTACTTTCAAACCATGTATTTTTCCTTGAGAAAGCCTAGCGATGCCGAAACCCAATCTCCGGCACACTTGTAGTGTTTGGCAAGGACAGACTCTAGACAGGATCGCGACCAAGTGTTACGGCACAACTATTTTCTGCCTTTAGAACATAAAATTGTGAGATTTTGTCTGGGCTTTGCTGTAGGAAAGTGCAAGTGCAAAGATGACTTTGCCCTGCAAAGAGGACTAAGCTGAGGTGTTGCCATTTCATGAGAGTTTCAGCAACACAAAGATTGGTTCTTTCACTTTAATTGACTATTAAAACTCAAGCTTTGTAGCAAAAACCTTCAGGAAGACAGATGGTATTTTTCTTTTAAAATTGTTAAAGGGAAAATTAATGGGGATGGTTATGTTAATTTAACAATTCCTCTGCAAGTGGGTTGGTCCCATGCTTCCTTAACAGTGCCAATTCCCACTGAAAAGTTCACAGTGAATCTATGAAGATACAAGTGTGATCGGCTTTAACGTGGTCAAGAAAGATGTCTCGGTTCTCAGGGATCACCACATGTTTCCACACAAAAGCTACAGTTATCCCTATATTTATCTATTTACATGGAAGCTCTAATAAAAGACCTATAGATACATACAGACAGATAAAAAGTTTAATTTCATTGCAGGTTTCTTTCATGTCATCTTTCTAGCCTATCTTGAGCCACAGCCTCTGCAAACCCTTTGAGGAACAGCTCTTTAATCTCCGTGTTTCACACTGCAAATGTGCAAATTAGTTTCCAGGATCTGCACGCGGCAGAGGACTACTTCTGCAAGATGGCAGCAAACCTTCCAGAAGGAGAAACAACTCTGACTCACAGAAGATGAGAAG
>VZTQ01013669.1:385987-470285 GCA_013400755.1 Pelecanoides urinatrix
AAATAAAATAAAATATTAAAAAATGAAATAAAACAAAAAAAAATTTAATTAAATGAAATAAAAATTAAAAAAAATAAAATAAAGGGCCAGCAGTCCTCACAGAGGTCAGCAGACTCAAAAGGCACGTCCTGCACAAACAAATCTCTTTCCTCACCTGCCTAATCCCTAAGCGATAGGCAAGGATGCGGTCCACAGCGTCGGGGTTCATCTGGGTCCACTGGAGACTGTAGGAGTAGACGCGGGGTCTGTTCTGCCACAGGGGGTTGTAGGTGTCGTAGTAGAACTCGGGAGCGTAGGCTTTGCCTGCAGGAGACGGAACAAAAACAGGGAAAACAAAGAAACCAGAGAATGATCAGGCAGCCAGTTTTGGAGCCAAGTGTTGAGACCCAGCCTGCAACCGCCCTCGCCCCATGGTTTGAGTCATACGCTGAGGGTGGTGAAACCCTGGCCCAGGTTGCCCAGAGAGGTGGTAGATGCCCCATCCCTGGAAACATTCCAGGTCAGGTTGGACGGGGCTCTGAGCAACCTGATCGAGTTGAAGATGTCCCTGCCCATGGCAGGGCGTTGGACTAGATGACCTTTAAAGGTCCCTTCCGACCCAAACCATTCTATAATTCTATGATTTTGTTAACTATCTTCTTCCAGAAACACATTTTGGAATTATTTGCCTCTATCCACTTTTTTTAAGGATTCATGACAATGGTTTGCCTTTATCGTTAACTCACTCCTCAGTGGCATCCATGCCCAGATGTGGGTATGGGAGGGGAAAAATTAACTGAGCTCCTAGCAAAGGCAAGCTGGAGCGATGTAACATGCCCCTGCACTGATTTTTCATGGCCCAGCTGACTAAAATAGAGATATCAAAACAATCTGCACTACACTGAGCAGAGAAAGACTCAGTGACAGCTGCTGTACCTGGCACTAATAATACAAAATGACATCCGTGAGCTGGAAATACAAGATGGATATTTCCAGCAACTGCTGCCTTCATCACATCTTCTCCTCTCCATCTTCCCAAGTGAAAATGCACACAAGCCCTCCTTCGTAACACTGCAGATGTGCACGCTACTGCAGTATGTTATTTAGCTGAACATACTGATTTGCACAACAGAGGGAAATGACATCTCACAGTGCATGTCAGGGACATGACTGTTTCACCAGAATGTTTTTATAGCCTTCATCCTTCATAAATATGAAAAACCTAAGGATGATTTCCTGGAAGCATGACAAAACATTGCTTGAATTCACTAAATTTGAGTTCCCTTTGAGTTAAACCCACGAATACTCGTGTGACACCTTTACATGCAAATTACCTTTGCGCCTCTAGAGCATCCCATAAAGAGTGACTTGTCTATAATAGCAAAAATGACACAGAGTGCCCAAGCTGTTTGCCTGGCTGTGGGCATGTAGTGGCATCTGAGCAGTAGGGTAGCTGAGCCATCTAGACCAGGTGGAAGATAGGACACAAGAGCTAAAAGGGACCCAGGACATTTTTGGACATTAGGAAAAAATTCTTTCCTGAAAGAGCGGTCAGGCCTTGGCACAGGCTGCCCAGGGCAGTGGTGGAGGCCCCATCCATGGAGGGATTTAAAGGACGTGTAGATGAGGCGCTTGGGGACATGGTTTAGTGGGCATGGGGGGGTTGGGTTGACGGTTGGACTCGATGATCTTAGAGGTCTCTTCCAACCTTAATGATTCTATGATTGTACGATTCTAGGACCTGCTAGAGCTGCGTGCACCATCCTAGAGCATCTCATATACCACCAGGCATCTCTGTACAGGCAAATGAGTTGAGTCCATAAAGGCTACGAGCAAATGTGGTAGGGACAGGGGTGTCTACAAAAACCTTTGAGGGAACTTCACTCCACTGGAATATGCAATTCCAACATACCCCAAAAAAATCTCGGTGGATTTGTCCTAAAGGAGACTCAAACAACATTAGAGCACACACCAGCACATGCCAAAGAGACATAGATCAGTTTTCTATTTTTAAGTCATTATGCATTGATCTTTCTTTAGCAGGCCGTACCAACAAAGCAGCATTTCTTCCGTTTCTCAAAACAAAAAGGTTTAGATTGACTTGAAACAAGTTTTAACAGCTGGATTTGTAGGAAGAGTTGTTAATCACCAGTTTTCGCTGGTTCAACAGGAACAAAACCTCAACTCAAAGACTGACTGTCTTTCATGGAACAGGTCTATCCTTGCGCTGCCCGGCTCTGCCTCCTTTCTCTGGAGTTTCTGTGCTTTGAGCATAATGCTGTTGGGAACAGGATGGGAGCAAACACAAACCAGGCTCTGCTGTGTAAAACGCTACACTTTGTCACCTGAATTATTAAAAAGGAGATGAAACATGGGAAACGAAAATATTTGCAGATGTTATCCTCCCACAAAGGTCTAAAAGAGACTTGTCATTAGAGAGAAACAGAAGCAGAATGAGGTCTTTCCCCTCTCAAAGCTTATACCTCTGTCCTCCTATTTCTGCAGGGGTTTTGTCAGTAGGAGTAATTATGAAATGCAATGAAAACACAGGACAGCCTCATGGGAAGACGTGGTCTGCCAGCTCACGTTGACCTCTGAGAGGGGTATGCACTCATTACTCACCTCCTTTAATTCAGAACTTAGGAGCTTGTGCCAAAATACACTCTGTATTTAGGTATTTTCTCCTCAAAACTATTCTTATCTACAGGTGGAAATAGAGATGGACAGGGAGGCATTTTGACCTAGAAGTCTGAGGGTTTCAATCATCAGAAAGGTAGCAAGAAGAGGGGAAGAGAGCATTAAAAAAAAAAAAAAATTGAAAAGGGACAAAGGAAAAATCATGTGAATATACACCAAACTTGTGGTTATTGATCAAGCGTTTATCTTTGGGTGTGTCATCCCCTCCAGCCATGCTTTTCTTTTCAAAGAATGAAAAGCCTTTTTAGCCAAGATGTTTATCCCAGATTGCCCAATGGAGGTGCACATTCAATTAGACCGGACTAGAGCAGATATGCTAGTGCTGAAGTAGCAAACAACTGTACTCCGAGGAAAAGAAGCAAAGCAAAACTGCTGTTTTAAAAAATGACTTGTAAGATAGATGAAAAGAGGAGCAGTGGTCAATAAGGCTTGTTTGCCTTATTTATGCACAGTGGAAATAATGGAGAAAAGGTCATGCTGAATGCAAATTATAATCTTCCCCCTTCTACTGCAGGTGGACATAATGGCTTCTCTGGGGGTCTCCAGAAAGGATCCATAATTAGACGCTTGTCACAATATGGGCACTTGAACAACACAGTCACCTTCTGAGAAATAATGAGGACTCATGAAGATTTGCATTATTCTAAATCCCTCTGAACAGAAGAGCTTTCTGGTATGAATGGAGATGCTGAAAATTTAACAACACGACATTAAGACCTTAACTTGCGAACTTCAGAAGTACAAGAAAGCTGGGCAGTGTTTCAGAGTACACAACAAGCAGACGTTGCCTTTGGAGGAGCAGGAGCTATGAGACACGAAGGCGGTCTGCCCAGGCTTGGTGTCCCCCGTCACTGCGACCATTTGCTCTGACTCCGGGACAAACACCCCAAGCCCGCCACCACCCAACTGTGCCGCTTCCAGAGGTGATCCTGTCCAGCAAAGATTATTCTCCACTAGAGAAATAAAGAGATGATGAAGAATGTAAAAGACCTAGCCACAGGTCTTGGCTTAGCAAGGCTTGACTGTGAGGAGGCAGGAGCTTACCTGGAGGAAACCACCTGCAGTAGAGATGAGCTCAGCAGCCAGCTCCAAGCCCCGGTCGTGCTTGGAGGAGGTTATCACATATTCTCCACCTGCAGAGATGTCTCAAGCATGCAGAGCGTGGGGCTGCTGTCCCTCATACCCCAGCTGGGCATCCCTTGGGGCTGCCAACTCTACCTTCCTTCCTGCAGTAACGTCACCCTCACCTTCCACAAGCAAACCTCCTTGTTTTGTTCCGAGTACAGGAAACATTTTCCTGGCTCACATCATCTGCCCTTTTTAAGCACAGGCAGCAAAAATGGTCTTCCTCTCACTCCCTTCAGCTTTCGCAGCATTCAAGGATTCCTTAAAACATTTCAGGACAGCCGGCGGAGCTCAGCCTGCCCCTGGGACCAAACCTCGCCAGGCTTCAGCTAACTGGAGGGAGCTGTGCCCAACTGACCGCTCCTCTGTTGCCCATCGGAGGGGATTTTGGTGTCCTGGGAGGGACCCCCGGTCTGTGGCGGTTCAGATATATCGGGGAAAACGGTGAAACTCTGCTCGGTCCTCAGGAGGGTGCTGGCGAGAGGAGCAGCGTGCCATGGCCATCGGTCAAGGGGTTAAAGGCAGGGAGAAGGCAGGGCAGCTTCTAGGGATCCAGGAGCACCGCATCCCTGACATGCCGCTCCAGCAGGCCCGGGGAAGAGTTTAATGCCATGATATTTTTTGCGTCTGTTAAGGCAATCTGAAGTCAGCTTTAGAGCTCCATTAACATGTACTAGTTTTAATTAATCCCTCCCTCTGTGCTCACACTGCTGGAATCCAAGTAACTGTGATGCCTGGAGCTCTGCCAGGGAGAGGATACATGACACAGTTTGATGTGGAGTATATTGTTTGTTTTCCTTTCTATCCCTAGCAAAACATTTATTTTTTTCACCTTCTGAATATGCAGCATGTGCAAAATAAAGGCCGTTGGGATTGTGTGTGCGGGGAGGGTGGGAGCGCGGGAAGGAGAGGTAACACCAAATGCAGTTTTGCTCATCTGGGCTGGCCCCTGTACAAGACAAAAACGCATAAACAGAGAGACCAAATGTTTGTGTTCGAAGGCCACGCAGCTAAAATAAAGTGTGAATTCCTCCCCGGCACACTTACAGAGGCCACCCACCACGAGCAGCACAATTACAAATCCTGCTGCGTTTGTCGCTGTTGTTCCATCAACCTGAACGCATCTGCACGTGAAGCCTACAATTATCAATTACGGCTAACTGCACCCCTGAGCACACCGGGGTTGTTCAGGATTTTAGCTATCTCCTTCCTCAGGTTAGCACAAGGGGAAGGAAAAAAAACCCCAGCATCCAACTCACCGCTACCATTCATCTGGAGTCACAAGCCCATCCCAGCTCTGCTGAAGCTCCTGAATTGTAGAAACACTGCAGAGGTCTGTGATTATCAGCAGCGAGGAGCAATTTTTTCCTTCTCGTGTCTTTAATTTCAAGAATCCAAACAGCTTTTTTTATTGGGCGTTATTGGTGCATTTTTTGCAGCTCTACTTAACGCCCAGCAGATCGGCAGCCAGGGGAACAGCCTCCCCGCAGACCCCCCTCCAGGCAGCAGCCGCAGGCTTTATAAGAGAGTCCCCCGCTCCGTCCCCTATCGCTGTAGTTAAAATTTGCCACAGATTAATTTCTATGAAAGTCTGAAATAGGACTTCAGGGAGATGCGATACCAGATCTCAAGAAATATTGATCTGAGGACATGACTGTCATTAATTAGCGTGGCACAAAGGAACGTACATCCCAAGGTCCTCTCCGAGTAGCAGTTCCCAAACACTAATACGTCTTCTTAGTGGGACAAGAATATACTCACTTCTAAGATGTATTGAGCATGAGGACTTGCTCAGTTGAAGAGTACTTCAAATAGTGAATAGCCAGCTAGGGACAACTTAAACAGGTATATTCATAGGGAAAAAAAAAAGCTTACTGCCTGCAGACACTAGCAGTTACCTGAGCCAGCTTCAAATGAGACAGCAGCCGTACGGAAAGCAGAGTGGCTGCTCCACGGATCTGCACAGGCAGGAGAAACCAACGCGGCGGCTGGCAAACCAGTTCTGAAGCTGGACGGAGCGTGGAGGCTGCTGCGGTCCAGCGGAGCATTTCCCTGCGCTCACCATCGGGTCTCAGCGTCTCGGGAATACGCACCAACACGGCCGTGCCAGCACTGCTCTGCTATTCGGCACCGCGCACCCGCGGACAAGCAGTAGGTTGGGGATTGTACAGCTTATACGAGGAAGAAACTATTCAGTGTATAGCAACGTGGAGAAAGCCCACGAAAAAATATATTTAATAATAATGAATTTGGAAAATACATCCATAAGAGTGTTTTATCTGAAGTTTGTGGTTTGTTTTTGTCGTGGTTTAACCCCAGCTGGCCGCTGAGCCCCACCCAGCCGCTCGCTCACTCNTCTGGTGACAGGTTGCATTTGTTCCAGGTGCACTCTCTTCACTAGCAGTTGTACCAGCGCTCCTTGCCACTCTACAAGCAGAAACCCCCCTCAAACACGTGCGCCCTGGGGATGGGCTGCACTGCTCAGCCTGAACCCCACGGAAATGCACCCAGGGCTGGCCAGGAAGGAAACAGTCCCTGGGTGAAGGTTCCATGGAAAAAGTGGGATTTGGGAGAAGAAGAGGGCAGCGCACTCTGCAGAAGTGAAGGAACAAGCCGTTTCCCCGGGGGGCGGTGGGAACACCCTTCTTCTGCCACGCAAACCTCCTCCGGAGCAAAGCCAGCCCAGGGATGGGACCCTCTGAAATGGCTCGGAGCTGGCTGGGGACACTTCCCCAGGATGAGCAGCTACGGCATCACAAGCACCCTCATAAACAAGGTAGCCAAGGTGCACTGCCTCTTTCTTCCCTTCTAGCATGAAGGCTCCCCACGACAAACAGGAGTATCCTCGAGTTTCGGCAAGAGAACAGGGCACAAAGCAGTTTGCAAAACCGCCTCAACAGCTCTGGCACCATCGTCACCTCTGAGCCCTAATTAGTTCTGCTCTTGGTTTACAGAAATTCTTGCCAGCACGGCATGGGTTACAGCAGGACTTCAGGCACTCGCTATTGCACAAGAAGGTACAGCTTATTTGAGTATAACTGATATGATGCGTTTATCCATGTTTCTAAGCAATAATTAGGTTTTCATTTAATGTGCAACAACTGACCAAACCATAAGCAGACATGCATGTTTTTCTGATGTATGGATGCGGTGACGGCAGCTCACCAGTATTAAAGAGAGTGTTAGAACATCATTATTTTCTGATGGATAAGAGCAATCAAGATACAAGCCTAGTTTCGGTAATTACTTATTTCATAATGAACCTGAGACTGGATCAGGAAGAGGAATAAGCATCATCTGTCACCAACCCCAGTGTTGCAGAACAAATGCAGTGCTCTTCCCCAGGAACAGTCCCCCTCACTCGCAGAGCCCTTTTGCAGTCATTAGCATCTGTTGTGCAGCCTTTGAATTCCTCCAGGCAGTACATCCAAAATATTATCTACCGGCTCTCTACCAGCGTAAGGTCAAAAATGGTATGAAAGACAATATGGAACTGATTCATAGAAAACAAGCAAAGAAACAGAAAAGCCAATTCAACTGCTTACTGTTAAATTCATGCTACATATTCTTTCCTGAAAGAGTGGTCAGGCCTTGGCACAGGCTGCCCAGGGCCGTGGTGGAGGCCCCCTCCCTGGCGGGATTTAAAAGACGTGTAGATGAGGCGCTTGGGGACATGGTTTAGTGGGCATTGGGGGGGTTGGGTTGATGGTTGGACTTGATGATCCTAGAGGTCTTTTCCAACCTTAGTGATTCTATGATTCTATGATTCTATCCCATTGCACCACTGGGATCTCACCAAATGCTGAAGTACCTGAACAGAAGTGGATTGATGCCCTTACTCAAAGAGGTCCTGAACTGGTACCTATTAGAGAAACTCTTCGACCAGGCACAGGAGATCTTCCCATGGTTCTTTTCAGTTCACTCCATCATTTATCCCTTAGAAACTTAGCAAAATAAAATAATCTTCCAAAAGAATTGTTTCATTTCAGTTGCCAGTACATGGTTTCCAAAGAAACATAAGAAATCAAGAACATGCCCTGCAAATTTTAATTGTAAGGAGCGCAAACACAACCCACTGATTTCAAGCAATGGCAATAAACTGAACAACGACATTCTCTCCCTAATTATAGCAGTTGACTACATACCCCAGATGGAGTTTCAGAGTACCGGGTTAGTGTTTATGCTGGCTTGTCATGGAGAAACAAACACTAGTAACCATGCAGGCACAGCACCAGTAACAGTGACAGCCTTAGCAGACACGCAGACAGAGCACTAAAGGAATCATTTCCTTGCGTTGTCTATGTTCCCCTTATCTTCATATCTATTTTTGCTAATTTGCTTGGCGTTAGATGGTTTGCGAATGCAGTGTCTTTGCCATCTCTGTTCCGTATTGGTGGCACATACGCACTTCAGCTTATCATGACAAGGAGTTCAGTATAAGCGATGATCAGGGCGTCTTGCACTTTATAACAGCAGCTGTAAACATTTAGCGAAAAATAAAATAAAATCGGAGATTTACAAATGCTTCCCCTTTTGGCAAATTCAGCTCCAGACCTTTCTATCTTTAAAATGCATGAAGAATATAAATCCTAAACAAAACAATATATTTAACTGTAAAATACTGGGAGACACAGGGTTTATAAAAAATGCTGCCCATTACTGTGCTCTCTTTTATTACAGGAGATATACTTTACGAAGGATTTTCAATAAGAAAGAGAAGATACTTCATTCTTTATTTGCATATGTGAAAGGAAACATATGTCTTCTAGATCTGCTCTTCCTCCCAACACTGGAGCCAAATCATCCCCATCACCTCCAGCCTCCCTGTAATCCCACACCTTCCAGCTCTCCGCATCCCTGTTTTGGACTTTCCACCCTCACTGACCCCACTGCCTGCGCCCGTCCAGCCCCAGTCCAGGCTGGAAGGTGGATGATACACAAGCAGTTCAGGATGAGCAGCACAAAGGCATGTGCTTCGACATTTGCAAAAGTCCCTCCCTATGATTTTTTGGCCAAAACTGCTCTTCGAGGTGAACACCCATTTTCATATAGCCTCAGTCCTTTTGGAAACTCCACCTGGTCGGGGACCAGAACCAGCCGCTCTCCCTTGTTCTCCCCCACTTTCCTAACAGCTTTGGTAAAACACGCTTCCTCCTTACTGAAAGCTCATTGTGCTTCGCAGACCAGTCCCCACTGTGGCTTTCTGAGGGTCCTCTGCCCTGTTACACCATTTAGAGGCTTCACTACAGTCCTCTTCAATATTCTGCATTTCATATGCTACCAGCTTCACACCTGAAGGTAACAACATTTTTCTTCCACAGCAGTCTAGCTCTAACCAAACTAAAACCTTGGCTTATTCCTTTCTCCAGTTACAGGTCCCTTCTTCCCCTACTTGCAACCACCATCATCCTCACATTACTTACTTTTGGATGATATTTTTCGTTTGGAACTTTCTGTAGAGCCTCAAATCTTTTCATTCACACTATTACGTTGTGGGTGTCATCTGCACAGCATCGCTAAGATATTGCCCAGCCAAAACTTGAGGATTGACAGCAAAAAGTGCAGACATGTCCTTCCTTTAGCCCTCCTAAAGAGTGACTTCCAGGGACCGATACTGTTTGCAGTCAAATACAGAGCCTGAGAGTCGCAGTTCTACAGTCCCTACCTCTAGCCCCACCTGTGAGAGCCAGGAAAATTCTGAAATAGTCATTTATCCTTGTATGAGAAAATTAACACCGATACCTGCTGATCAGACGAGGCAGAGCAGGCTGCAAAGCAGAGCTGGACTGGAGCCCAGAGCACCAGACCATAACCTGGGGTTCCTGCCCTACCGAAAGCAGGTTTGCCCATGGGAAGATCTTTGGGCTTTGGTTTCCAGGAAAGGACAGTCTAAGCCATAACAGAACAGTTCGGCCGAGCAGCTGAAGAGGCATTTAAGTGCAGAGGAGTACTAAAGCTAATCAAGTGCAAGCATTAATAATAAATAATCCCCACAAAGTAGGTAGATGAGGCTGCTCTTCTAGGGAATTCTTCACTGCAGAATGGACAACCATGTACCTGCTGCTCCCAACACCATGAACTTGGGGATGACAAGTTGACGGTTGGACTTGATGATCTTAGAGGTCTTTTCCAACCTTAGTGATTCTCTGATTCTATGATTCTATGACACTTTCCCACACTTTCCAGTAAAAGTCTCTTCCTCAGGGATATATAGATTTGCTAACTTATTGCAACTTGTAGGGAAGGAATTAAACTTTCAAATGCCTAATTGGAGCACAAATTTAAATGCATGTGTACTCTGCCCATCCCAAATGATTTAAGAGGTTCCCAATCCAGGTACAGAAAGGTCTGCTTTGAACCAGTAAACCGACATCCCAGCTAACACTTCACCTAATACAAGTTCATGTCATGGAGTACACTACACATTTCATCCACGAGACGCCTTCTCCACGTGCCCTTTAATGACTTCTCCCCCTTTCTCCCTGGTTCTCCTGCACCGATCCCCAGCCTCGCACCTGCAAACGCCTCGCCAGCGATAACCAAACGTGACATCTGCTGGCTGAGCCGTGGAAGAGCCCGCGCTGCTCTTCTCTGCAATTCCTCCTCCTTCCAACATGGGATTCACGGCAAAAAACATTGTTCCTTTTCACAGCGAGACCAGATCTCACCGAGAACTAAACACAACGTGTTGCCGAGTTTCATTTCGATTTGTTTCTGCCTAACGCGTCCGTGCTTGTTGACAAAAAGCTTCAATACAATTTGGAATTAGGTTTATAACATGGCACAATGTCTTTGGATTTCCTTCCAAACGGGTCATGATAAAACATGACCTGTGCAATGACACTTTGAGGGATAAATAAATCCAGTTTAGAAGTCTCTGAAGCTGGCTGGTTCACACAAACAGCCTCCTTTTTATTGGCAAGCTTTCTGCAAGCTCACATGCATATATATACATATATATACATATATATACATACTTGCCATAATTTTTCTAGATACACACATACGCACACACTTACATATACCCTACGTACATAAGGGCACACGTGCATGTTTGCAGACCCGTGTCAGTGCCTGACTAGCAAATGGTGACTAAAGCAAGGTGAAATACAGCTCTGCAGAAAACAAAGCGAAGCCTCTGCTCGAGGCGGAGCCGGTAATTTACCTGTCGCCGAAGCGAACTCCGCAGAAATCCCTCGGGAACTGCAAGCGTGGAAGGGGGAAGCCGTGTCACTTGCCAGTAAGTGCTAACGAAGGATGGGTAGGGAAATGACAGCGGTGTCATACAGAGAGCAGGATGCTATCGCGAAATCGCAAATAATAACGTGTCACCATATGCACGTAAAGAAAACTGCGGCCTCTGAGAAGGGGGTGAGGTGGGGAAGCTCTGACTTACAGAACACATAACTCGGGGTCAGAGCGCAACACCGAGTCACAGAAGAAACATTTGCAGCTGGGATACGATGCGGCTCTGTGCGGTCCTTTGGGAGCAACACACCGAGCGGGCAGCAGCAGCTGGCCTGGCTCCATCCCTCAGCCACACAGCTCCCCGAGCCCACGGGTGAGCCTGGGGCCGGTGCCGCTCGCCGCCCCCGAGCATCCCCCCGCTGCCGGGTACCGCTGCCGGGTACCGCAGGTCTTCCTCCGCACCTGCCCCATGGCCATGCCCGCCCACGGCTCCGTCCATCGCTCCCAGCTCAAGCCCCGCTCCTCAGCCAGGCTCCCCTGATGCTTTCTAAGCTTATCAGAACTTCCCAGGCATCTGTAAGCTCTCCCCTCTTGGCGTTCAGGGTTAGGCAGCTGCCTTACTCCATCCCTTCCCTACCGCAGGCTCCCCAGTTCCTGGTAAATACAAGAGCTTGCTCTGATCCAGTCCAGAACCAGCATGTAATACCCTCACATCTCTCAGGCAAACAAGCATTTTGGAGGACAACGCTAAACAAAATGCCAGCCAGCAAATGAACTGCTCCTGCTTCCCACCAGCAATACCGAAATGCAGATTTTTTTTCTCCACCCTGGGCACTCCTTGGGTCAGCTCTGCAGTGGCAATGCTTGAGGGCTCCCTGCTAAACGCTTTTTTGTGCAGTTTTTCCAAGCTCTGTGGGACTGAAACACTGCTGAAATTATTTGCAGCGAACACAGCAGGCAGTTTTCTTCATGGGGAGGGCCTGGTTCAGCTCCAATATTAACTGGGACATGTTGTTATCTCCCATGTACCAGGCTCCCTGAAAACACACCTTCAGGGCTGCCAGCCCATGGAAGGGATGCTTTTTGCTCATCTTATTGCCCAAGATCACTCATGGTTCTGTTTATCCAACATAAAATAACCATCACCAGCCCAGAGCATCGCACACTCAAGCACCTGCATCACTCAGGAGGCAGCTGCGTGTTCTCTAACTCCTGGGGTCACCGGTTTGGCCCCCAGACATAGTCCTTTACCCTACAGCTCAGCTACCAAGAGCTTTCTACTTCAAAAGCTGCACCATTCATCCTTATTATTCGAGTTGCACAAAGCATCCTGTGGTCAACAAGAAGGGATGGATTTACTCTTCACTATCAGCCTCCAAAGACTATTTTGAAATAGCCCAGGATATAGTGTCAAAGCAGAGACACATCAACGATGCTGCACTTGGGGACGTCTGGCTGCAGCTCACCTCCTTCACCTGGGTCCAGACTCAAGTATCCCAAAACACTGCAAACCATGGAGGCCAAAAGAACGTCAGAAGAAGTTTAGACCCATTCATGGAGGCCACATCCACCAGTGCCCGAGAAACAGTGATGCCCCTGGGACAGCCGCTCAGTAGCTTGCCAGCAGACCGGGAAGCAGGAGATATCAATGTCCCTGCTCTGGGCTCCAGGCTCACGCCGAGCACGTGCGACTGGTCACCGCTGAAAACCAGAGACACATGCCCAGGACCTCGCTTCGTGCTGTGATTTCCCTCATTATCGGCTTCATTGCACAGCAAGGGGAGAACCAGGCCAGGTTTGTCAGGTCCTTCCGTGACTTCCAAGCAGCAACACACAGAAAACGCAACTAAACCCAAACAGTACGTCCAAGTAGCAGTTTCTAAGTGGTGCAACCCAGTGCTGCATTCACAATCCTTTCCTTTTTTGGGTGAACTAACTTTATTTTCCTTCTTCCCCTAGGGCAGACTTGCATTAAAAATGAGTAAGTCTGAAGCACAGTGAAAAACCTCAGATAACCCCTCCCTCCACCCCTCAAATTAGGTACATCAGCCTCCGGATGGAATTAATTAACTTCATTTTTCTCTTCTTACTAGGTGACAGGAAAAGCACGGTTGAGATCCAGTAATAACACCTTGTCACCTTTGCTAAAAGGTCACATTTGGCACTGCCTGCTCCACTGATGACCGGTGAGAAGTAAATATCCCAAATTTCAAAACTCTGCCGAGTTTGGAAATTAATTGTTACGAAGGCAGTCTCTGGCTCAGAGTCCACTCCCTGTACTGGGCTTTGGACCAGGAGATTGGTGAAAAAAACCTGTTAACACAGTAAGAACTGTCTTTCATATTTGACCGCCCACAGTTTAAACAGCCCTGGTCAAGCGTGTGGGGCAGGGCAGCAATCTGCTTCCGAGGGGCTGGCGAAGCTCCTCTTCATTCAGATTCTCCACCAGCAGGAGCGAGTTCAGCGGGAAACAAACCATCATCAATACTCTGTGGGCTTTGGAAACGGTCTTTTGTGTTGTACGTTTTTAGGAGATGCTCTGGGCTCAATAGCACTGTTAAAATCTCCACGGCCTCCAAGGTCTTTAATTAAAATCAAACTGCTACGGTGCCTAGCAGATGAATGAAAATAATTTTTTAAATGGTAGTGATACTTCAGTAGAAATTTTATGACCACACAGGTTAGAATACAGGTGACATATGGTCTTTGACTATTTTTTCCACTTCCTACAGTTCCCAGCCATCCATGACTGTCCCTAGATTGGCCAACTTGAGAAATATTTAAACAAGTGAGGAGATTAATTACTTATTCTGACATGTTTGCATGTGTTTCTGAATTAAGGCAAGCATTTACTAGTTAACATTTAGCTAAGCTAGAGTCTAACTTCTTATTCCCAAGGTCTGAGAATACCGCAGAGCTCTCGCTGCAGTCGGGAAAGCTGCGGTTGGACTACAAAGGGCTGCTGCTCCCAAACCGGGGGAACACACAGATGTGGAGGACAGATGTGTCCTGGTCACGAGGAGCAAACAATGCTGCAAGAGACAAAGACCAAACAAAACCAAACCTGAAGACGACACGTGCTGCTTTTCCTGGAGGAAGAGGTGGTCCATGCCCAACTCCACGAGGCATTTTCCATGGGAAACGCTGCTGATACGAGGTGATGCTCGCAAGGGAACGAGATGCATAGGAAAGCACTTGAAGTTTCAGACCAAAGACACCAGGTGGGGGCAAAAAAATAAAATAACACACTGCCCGTTTGACTGGAGATGTGAAATTGGGATATGAGACTATTGTAATCAATGACACAGTAAGAAATTTCCCCCTGTCCTTGGGAAAGATATAAATGTTACTGCAATCATCATTAAGCTTTACATGAGAGACTGTAATTTATACAGTCAGTTTATAGCCTGTAACATTCATTTAGACTTACTGGAAAGTTAATAACTTATAGCTAAGAACTTACAGTCAGTTGGTAATCAAATCTTCCTTAGAGAAGCAATGCTACAGCAAGGATTTACAGGTAGTTTGTATGGGTGTCTTCATAAAGAAATAAATTAATTCTACCAGTAATTCAAATCACTCGCTCTACCAGCTCTCTCCATATTTAAATCTAACAGTCCGTGGGTGCTAGAGGAGCCTCAGCTCCATACAGGCTCTCAAGGCCTTACCTCGAACTCACAGTTCCTCACCAAAACCAAGAGCTTTCTCCACCAGGCTGGAAGGACCAAGCCCATGATATATATTTGTACCGAGAAAGGGAAAACAACATACTGAGCTATCAGTGATGTTAAACATCTGGTCATTTCTTCCCCGTGATAATTTTCCACCACCGTCAATCAAGACACTGATATTCCCAATGCCACCAGATTTGCAAAGCATCCACACGTCCCGCAGAGCGACTGGGACATCTCTTGTAAACACGGCAAACTCTACAGGCACCACACAAGCACATGTGCCCATTTTCACAAAACAACCAGTAAAAAAAAACCCAGAAGAAACAGGTGAGACGGGGATCAGCTATCCCAGCTCTGCTCAGAAACTTGTCTACAGAAATCAAGGGCTTTGCCTGCTTCTAACGCTGCCTCTGTCCTTACTTGCTGCTGCCCCGTGCACTTCTGCTTTATCCAGGCATCCAGATCTTTAATGTGAGTGGTCCTGGCCAATTATAAGTCATTTGCATGCAGGCAAAACCCCTGAGTAAGAACAGCAGCTACGAAGATGCCTGCACACAGCGGCATCAAAAAAGATAAAAATGCAAATAATGTAAATGGCTTGCATGTGTAATCTCTGAATTCCTTCTAAGAAGGGAGGATTGGGAAGGAACAGTCCAGTTTGGGGCACACGTCAGGACGTGTCCCCGCCAAGGCGCGGTGGGATGACGCGGTGGAGGTGTCCACTCGTGGGAGTTTCTCGGGAGGGTGGCCCGTGCCAGGGACACTGCCCAGGGCAGGTCTGTAGGTGACCGCAGCGGCGTGCCACCCAGATCCCGGAGACAGCACCAGCAAGCTAGCTCTGCAATAGAGAACAAAACCACACCAACACAGTGCTGGGCTACATCCCCAAACCCTACCTGAAACGTCAAGAGGTCTCCAACGCGTTGGGGAGCAGACAAGGCATGCAGGGACCAGCCACCAGCGCTGGTATCTCCATACAGTGCTGTGAGACCGAGCGGCCCGTGCTGGCAGCGGTTTGGGGCATCTCTGCATCGGATCACGAGTGATTCACCACGTAGTGCTGCCCCGGGGCTGGCTCAGATGTGCTGCCTAATGCTCCTCCACCCTGGCAAGCTACGGGCTAGCCAGGCGAGAAAGAGCAGACAAATCCAAAGGTCAAAGAGAAAAGGGCAGCGTGGGCTCAGAAAGCAAGAATACTTTGCAAAATTATTGATTTCAAACCACATGAGGTTCGAGCAACCTCATCTAAAATTCTGCCCACGAGTTATGAGAAATGCAACTGATGGGGTATTAATAAAGCTGATTTCAGAAACGGGACTGCAAGCTGCTGACATGTTTTTAAAACACGCAATTTCAACAAATTTTCTCCATTTTTAAACACTGCATCTTTTTCACATAACTTTAAGGAAAGTCTTGGCAGGAACTGGTTTTCATTGTACTGTTGAATAATGGTAGGACAAGTCAGCTAGAAAGTGAATTATAAGCTACAGTTCAGCCTGGAGATTAACAGAGAGGCAAGCAATGCCAGGTGAACCCGGGTGAGAAGCAAAGGCAATGTCGGATTTGGGACTGCACAGAACAGGCAGCAAATGAAACATGCAAGTGTTCCCCCCTCCAAGTTTTCAGTCAATTCAGTGGGATTTTCTGAGACCCGGAGTTTAACTGGTTAAACATATTATACCATATAATTAATGCAGCAATAAATGTAATTGTACTCGTGTTTCTCCATTTCATTTTACATCGTCCTTCCACAGAAAATTATCCTGTTTTGTGGCAAAATGGAACAGAGTTGAATTTGCAAGACAAGATAAAATGTCTATCTTATTTTATATCAACATTGTGCATGGGGTGCATTCACAAGGCTCGCCTGCAGTGAAGTGAGGTCAAAGACCTCATTAAGAAGCTCAGAGGGCAGGCGAAGGAGCCCTGCCTCCCAGCAGCCAGGTCTGTAGACACGGCATACAGGAGCTAGATGGCTTTGAATGCTAGCTCTAGCAGAGGGACAGCACCTGGAGAACCATCCTCGCCGATGCAGAAGGATGCAGCACATGGGCACAGTGCAGCCTGGTTCCCAAGAAAGTAAGGAGGAAGGCACAAGGACCAGGCGGTCCCTATCTAAAGTCACAGGCACAGGCAAAGATCTCCATCCTTTAAAATCCCCTCTGTGAATATTGCATCCCTTTTAGGGGAATGAGCCTTACGGATATTTAACCATGTTGCTTCTGTGACCCTGAAGAGCCTTCGAGAAGACCTCTGCATGTGGCAGGCTTTGGTCTGTGGCTAGATGCCAGCTTGCCCTCAAGAAGCCTAGATCCTCGTGTACTAGTTTTTTCTTCAGCTAAACCCCTGGATTTCGCCTGTGAGTAAGTGAAAGGCTGGGCCTGGCATCAGAAGTCCTGCACTCAGGGAACTGAGCTCCAAAAAAAGGCAGTTTATGCTCAAAGTTGATGATAACCTGCTGTAATCCATCACAAGCCGATGATTTCTCAAAATGGCTATGCAACTTGAGAACCAGGCAGGGGAAAAAAAAAAAGTATGCTACTTAAAATGTCTGTATGCACAGATAATTTAAATCTGAATTGCTGGCTTCCATCTGTGCTTCTGCCTCTTCAGAGGTTCAGCTATGCTCAAAGCCTGCCTGCCAGCGAGGCAGCCGTATCCAGTAACTACTCACAACACAGTCTACAAGACAGGAGTCACAGAATCATAGAANCGCGTCACTGAAAGACGTCTTCAGTCTTTGGCTGCTCTTGCTAACGCCAAAACTTGTTGGATAATTTACACAGATTATTTTGCTCGTCTAACACAAGCAACAAGAGAAGGGGTAGGGTTGTTTCGTGCTCTGGATGATGGGCAGGAGCGTCTCCCTGAGATCAGAGCTCATGATTCAATAAAACACGCGACTGTCAAAGAGGTCTTGAGTCCTGCTACGGCAAAGAAGCCAATGATACAGTGTGGACAAAAGGTCTCAGAGGAGTTTAATTAATTTAAACTGACTGCTATTCCGCTGAAACATCAGAGCTGTAGCAATGCTCATGAGTTTGGCTGCCCTATTCAAGAAAAGCAAAGTACATGATCCAAAGGTGAAGTGTGGTTTCAAATGGGATTTTAGGTCATGAATCTCCAACTTACCCCCTTTCTCACTTTTTTTTCCCTATTACCTCTCTTTCTTGCCATGTTTCTATGTCACTCTGTACTGTTCCTGTTTCAGGTGTGTGAAATTGTGTTTGAGTTGCCCAGACTCTGAAGCGGTTTGATCATTTTTGGCAGTAGGTGCCTTGAAAAACAGCATCGCTCCTCCAGCCAACCCTGCCGCGTAGTCATACACAAATGCATTTTTTTTAACTAATTCTCAATTTCTAACTCTAAAAAATAGGCAGAAGATGGTTTGGGAAAGGACATAAACCTTTTCTTTGGTCAGAAAACAGTCTTATTAATAGTTCATGGATTATGTCTTATGACTTGTCTATACTGGGATACACTAAGGTCTGTAGGTGTTTTGTTAGTACTTTCTTCGTACCAAATTGTTCTCCCCCCCTGGGCTGGGACCAAAAGCCAACAGACTTCAGGGCTGCTCAGACCCTGCCATCACACGGAATGGGGAAGTTCCTCCCATCTTGCTCAATGAAGCTGTTAACAGTTTGAACAAGTTTTGGTAAAATTGAAATATCCCTCAGCTGAGCAGCACTGGGAGCTGCCTCTAGAAATCTGTGCTCCACGACCTTCAATTTGAAAGGAAACAGAGAAACAGTGCGGTGGGAGAGAAGCAAATGCCCCCCGCGTTGTACACGGCTTTGGAGACAGTGAGATTCGGCATCTTGCCTTGCTGTTCTGTTAAATGATTACAGACTCAGGGTACAGCTGAGCCCCATGCACTTATTTAACATCCTGCTGCCATCGGTCTGTTCATTTGCGTGCTTATTTTTAATGTACGGAGAGGAGAGGGAGGATTTAAAACACCAGGAGATGCCACCAGCAGCCATTCACGCATCGAGGAGAGGGCTTGTTGTGCCACCATCACTGCCTACCTCGTTGGAGGGACGGGGATAATAAGCTCAGTCCCAGATTGCTTCTCAGAAACCAGTTCATGGGAGGGTTGGGGGCTGCAGGGAGGTAAAAGGCAGCAGAGAGCCGTCCAAGGACAACCCTCGCGTGGTGTGCCAGCTGCTGCTGGTGCAACGTGCTTCTATCCTTGGGGCTCCCATTGATGCAGCCCCAGCTCAAAAAGAGCCAGGAATTGCCTTGTATGGAGAAAAACATCACAGCCCTGAGGGGAAAAAGTAGAAGACTGATGCAACCCACTTTGGGAACCCTGCCACAGCATGTCCAGCAGCCCCAAGGACAGGCAGACGTCGCCAGCTGCCATAGTGCTGCCAGTCTTGGTGTCCTGGTTTCGGCTGGGATAGGGTTAAATTTCTTCCTAGTGCTGTGTTTTGGATTTAGTATGAGGAGAATGTTGATAACACACTGATGTTTTCAGTTGTTGCTAAGTACCCTGCTAGTCCAAGGACAGCTCCCAGGCCTGCTGACTGAGCTAGGGACACCAGATGGGAGCGAACATAATCAGGACAGCCAGCCCAGCTGACCAATGGGGTATTCCATACCATGTGACGTCATGCTCAGTATATGAACAGTAGGCGTGATCCAGGAAGTAGCGATCGCTACTTGGTTATTGGTCAGCGCGGGTGGTGAGCAATTGCACTGTGCATCACTCATTTTGTATATTCTATCATTATTTATTATTATTTTCTCTTTTCTGTTCTATTAAACTGTCTTTATCTCAACCCACGAGTTTTTCTCACTCTTACCCTTCCAATTCTCTCCCCGTTCCACTGGGGGTGTTGGGGGAGTGAGTGAGCGGCTGGGTGGGGTTTGGTTGCCTGCTGGGTTAAACCACAACACTTGGGGACAAGGAACCCACCTCTGAGGGGTCTGGGCAGGCAGCACGCTGATCTATCCACCCCGGTACCACCAAACAGAAGCCAACAGTGGAGTTGAATCACAATAAAAGATGCAATAAAGAAACTGGCATATTGAAAAGAGACGCACAAAGTTCATTATAAGGATTAAGCGAATAACTTACTGTTGATTCTAATTTTCACTGAAAATAAAAAGCAAATTTTGACTGCAACCAAACAAAAATTGATGTTTCTCTCTGCTTTTGCTCTTAAAAACTGAATCCTGAAACAATTCAGTGTCAAAGACAAGATCCAAAGGACAAAGTCCAAAACACTCAACCTGGAAAAGAGGGAAGTGCTGATGATGGGGAAAGATGCTGCTGCTCCCCCTTTCCCAGCAGAACCTTTTCTCTCTTTATCTGAGCTCTGTAATGAGCTAATTCCCACGCTATGATGTGCCTTGAGTTGGCTTTGGGGAGGAGGTAGGATGAGGGTGGAGAAACTTTCATCCTCTCTTGCTCATTTTGTTTTCTCCTTTGTATTTGAACTTCTTGAACTTCTACAGCGACAGAGATGTTAGGGCGTGCTCAACCTCCCTCTACCGCCATGGCGCTTCCCATGGCAGATGCGTTCCACGGTCACGTCCTTCCTAAAATGAAGGCATGAACCTCTTCATTGCCCTGGATCTAGCTCATTATTTTATTCAGTTATTTTTTATCCTCAGTCCTTCTTCTGTATTTCAGGCTGATTTAACAAATAACTATGCCACTCATCCAACCCTCTGCTCCAGAAAGTAACGTTCCTGCATCCAGACAGCTCTTCCCAGAGTACACATATATTCTTACTAGCCACAAAACTGACTGAGGGAAAAAATAACCATGTTTTAAAAGATTTAATGGTACCTCATTTCTGGATTCATATAAATTATTTAGATTAGCACAAACATGAATTCTGCAGCTGAGGAAAAAAACCTATGTTTTACTGTACTAAAGAAGCTGTTTTGATGTTTGATTAGGTTTTATTTGAACTCAGCAATTTTTCAAAAACATACTCCATTTTGTTGGGTTTAACCTCTTTGACTTAATCTTTGAAGGCCCCCATTTCTTCCTAATTCTGTTAAAAAGCCATTTCCATTGTGTGCCATATAAGGATTTATTTGGTTTATTTAAAAAAAAAGAAGTTTCTCTTATGATAATATTTTAAGTTTTTCAGGACAGTGACTATTCCTTCTTGTACAAGTGTGAAATGCTTAACACAAAGCAGATATTACCCCACAGCTAATAATAAAACAGAATAAACAACATCAGATTTTGGTCAAGGCATGAACTGCATCATGACCAAAGGTGACAGTTCTTTTTGACTCTAAAATCTGAAACTTTTTTCCTCTGGAAATTTGTGCAAGCTCTGGAAAATAAATATTCATGGAAAAATTGTTCCAGTAGTTCACCTACAAAAAACCCAACTACATCATGTAAACATACTGCACATAAACACAGGGCTGTGCTGCCAGCTCCTTCAGCAAAGGGATGGAGAAAAGGACTTGATCCATGTCGAGGAGAAGGGGCCGTGCTCTGCCCAATATCCTTCCTTTTTATTTGGCATTTTGAGCCTACCCGAAGTTATTGACCTAATCAATGTATTTGACATATCAGCCATGAAGTAGGTTCTTCACAACACATGTATTTACATTTACTCATCAAAGAAGAAGAAAAAATATTCTCTAGCTATACTAACACAGTGTTTTCTCCAGAAAATCAGCATGGAAGTTTTTTTATTTGTTTTGGGGTTTGTTTGTTTGTTTAATCAGGTTTGATTTTTAAATTCTGTTTTCTGGAGAAAGTGGCACCACTAAATACAGGTGAGTTTTCAGTAAAGCTCCCCTCCCAGTCACATAGTAAAACATCAAAACAGAGCAGCATTGGCTCATAACTTTTTTCAAAACACAACTGTGTCACTGTAAGGAAAGAGGGAAGAAAATCTGGGACATTTTCGTGCCTGAAAATCTAGCTGCTACACCTTGAAAAATGGAAATGTCAGTGCACCAGTCTGGGGATGCTAAATAACTCAGCGTCTGACTATGGACCCTTTCCTCTAACCTTTCTCTAAACTTACCCTATTTTCAGGAGCTCATAGAATCACAGAATCACGAAGGTTGGAAAAGACCTCTAAGATCATCAAGTCTAACCATCAACCCAACCCCCCCATGCCCACTAAACCATGTCCCCACGCGCCTCATCTACACGTCTTTTAAATCCCTCCAGGGATGGGGACTCCACCACTGCCCTGGGCAGCCTGTGCCAAGGCCTGACCACTCTTGCAGGAAAGAAATTTTTCCTAATGTCCAACCTAAACCTCCCCTGGCACAACTTGAGGCCGATTCCTCTCGTCCTATCGCTGTCACTTGGGAGAAGAGACCGACCCCCCCTCGCTCCAACCTCCCTTCAGGCAGTTGCAGAGCGCGATGAGGTCTCCCCTCAGCCTCCTCTTCTCCAGGCTGAACTCCCCCAGTTCCCTCAGCCGCTCCTCATCAGACTTGTGCTCCAGGCCCTTCCCCAGCTCCGTTACCCTCACAGACGTCAGACAAGACGTCAGACATCACACAATGATGAGGTCACGGGGCTGATGACATTGCAGTGATAGCCCCCAAATTTCTGCAGCATGCTGCAACTTGACTTTCTCAAGAACACAGAACTCAAGGGCAAAGGCAGCGTGCCTGGAATTTAACAGTTGGCGTAGTAATCAAGTTGAACAGAGAGCAGTACAAATGCTTGGGTTTAGTTTGGGTGGAGAGACCGTGCCTTCATCACTGCTCCCATTAGTGGTCCTGGCCGCACCAAAGTCAGATAGACCACTGACTTGCAGGCATGGTTTGACCATGGCCAGGACTCTCTTCAGTAAAGCACGTGGAAGAAATCATCCCTGTGTCACTATGATATGATTAAAAGTGCATTTTTACTTTCTGGGGAACAGATACATCCAAATCCAGGCTGATAATCAGACATGATCGTTTCAGTGGGAACACAAGATGTGGGCATTGATGCGATCCCTACAGTGGATCCCTACAGCTCAGCCACCTCGCGAGAGGCACGGAAGAGCATGTGGGTATCTCCAAACAAGTGTTACACCAGTTTCTTCCAGGGAATCCCGTTCAGGAGGAAGAGCTGGGCTGTACCAGCCGGCATCGGCAGATGGCTTCACCTCTCCGTGCTGCTGAGCGCTCGCACATCCCACTGAAGTCAATGGGCTCTGCACTTGCTGACAACCACAAAAATAAGACAGCTGGTCTTGCTGGCATTGAATTGTTAAAAAAACCCCAAAGAACAGGACAAAAAAAAAAGTATATATGCACTGTTCTCCACTTTTGCATGGTTTTAAAGCAATTTTCCAAAACAGACATGACTGCGATAGCATCTTTGTTCAGGCTGTAAATCAGCAGTAAGGAGATGAAAATTCAATCTGAGGCTCTCAATAACACTACCCAAGAGAAGAAGATAAAGAGCAAAGGGAATCAGACCTCAGCCTCAGCCTTGCACTCCGGCAGATTTCAAAAGGATAACCATCAGAAAATTGGCCATTAAAGCAAAGTATCCGAGTGCCCGCTGACAGACGGGAACGCACCGCCGAACGACCCAGGGCCAAACTACCAGAAGTATCTCAACGGTTCAGGAAAATGTCACGGCTAATCTCGAGGCAGATGAAGTATCTAAAAGCAATAAGTATGTTTGTGTTCCATGGTCCAGAGCCAGCAGCCAGTCACAAACGACCCGCGCAAATTCAGGCAGAGAGTCCAAGCACTGCTTTGATTTCAGAAATGTCCTCAGACAACACATACATGTTACAAGATGATTTGGATGTTAAAGAGTAATGATACTAAATTCTTTTCTTTAAAGTAATCTTTATGACGGAATAATGAATTAGAAAAATAAATAATTTGTCTAACACTCAGAGAAGGTAAAATAGAGGATTTAGGGGCAGGGAGCAGAATTGCAATGGAGAACAGAAGGACAGGAGCACCCAAGCACCTGACAGTGCAAGTCAGCTATTTTGAAAGAGATTTTTGCATACGTTGGTGGTATATTTGTGTGGACATTCTTTGATCTCATATGACTTTTTTTTCCATACTCTGAAACCAGTGTGGGCCATGTGGGGAGAACAGAGCAAAGCAGGGGGAGGATGAGACGGTTGAGAGCGGGGAGACAAGAGGACGACCTCCCGCAGTCCCCCTCCCCTCGTCATTCGTCTTGTCTCTCTCACTGTTGAGTGCTAAATTTGGCTTAAGCTGGAGGGAAAGGATATAAAGTGCCTAACAAATACTCTAATGGAGAAAATGGCTAAATTGAATTTTCTCGTAACGCGGCAGAAAGCTGGTGAAGACCCACGCTGCCGCTCTGCACTGCCCTCCAGCAGCCCCGGGGGCACCCAGCTGCAAAGACCCGCTCTGCATTAAGATGATAAAATGACAAAAAACAAACTTGGGGGGAGGGGGGGAAGAAAAAAAAGAAAACTGCAATAAACAAACAGGAATAATAACACTGAAGAGAGGATCTTTAGATTAAAAATTAATGGCACTTGGTTAACAGGCTCCCGCATACCCGTGCAGGGACTTGCCCAAACAGAGAGAATGCAGAGGACGGATGCAAGAAGTCATTGGGGGGATATCACAGTGTTAGAAAAGCAGATAGCATAAAGAAGGAAGATTTTGATTTTAAAAAACAAACCGCCAACCCTTAAGCCCTCTGGTGCTGACTCTACACGACAAATTTTGAATTCAACAAAGTGCATCAGTTTTCTTCAGACTTCAGTTAAACCAGGGTTTTACCCTGCCAAAAATATCAACAGTAAACAGTTTGGAGGAAAAATGTCACATATTAAAAGACAAAGATAAATATTTAAAAGAACAAAGCAAATATAATTCCTTAATTCCCACTGAGGGAAATGTGTATAAGAGAAACAGATGTGTGTCTACCAAGGAGAATATTTGATTTATTCTAAGAAAAGAAAATGTCTGCATTTCCAGCACAGCACTTGCCTTTCCCATATAAACTTCCTAAAGACCAAGAGCTGTCCCTAACCTGCCCCAGTAACACGCCTCTGACTGCCATTTACCATTCTGCTCCAATTTTTAAAATTAAAGGGACACTACCAATTGAACTGCACACATTTTTGTCACAACCAAATGGGCTTTAATATTGTTAACATAGAAACACTTCACAGTGGAGAATGGAAAGAGAAAAAAGGAAAAGTATTTTTTCAGATTTCATTTTTCATCAGCACCTTCTGTTAATTGACCCAGGATGGCCAGCTATGCAGTCAATGTCCATGAATATTTGTTGAGAACATCAGCAGGAGAGAGAAAACCACAGCTTTAAGCCTGAAAAACATAACTGGAAATGTTCCTATTAATGAGAGAGGGTGAGGGACAGGCCTCAGTATATGAAATTATTGCAATCTGATTCTTGAGCCTGATTGCATTTCGAGTAGATGCCGGTCTTTAAGTCCCCACCAGGCATCAGCCAGTGATTTGGGGGCGTTGAGTATTTTCAGCATGGGCAGGTGCATCCATTCTGGAGGATGCAGGGGACGGAGCAGGAATCCTGCCACCTCCCAGCTCGGGAAGCTACAAAGCCCGTTGTTTGGCAATGCTGAACCTTTCCACATTGACAAGCTGACATGATTTCCTCCAAGGTTTCTGTCGTGGTTTCAGCTGGGACAGAGTAAATTTTCTTCCTAGTAGCTGGTAGTGCTGTGTTTTGGGTTTAGTATGAGAATACTGTTGATAACACACTGAGGTTTTAGTTGTTGCTAAGTGGTGTTTACGCTAGTCAAGGACTTTCCAGCTTCCCATGCTCTGCCAGGTGCACAAGAAGCTGGGAAGGAGCACAGTCAGGACAGCTGACCCAACAGGCCAATGGGCTATTCCATACCACATGACGTCATGCTCAGTATATAAAGCCGGGGGAGGAAGAAGGAAAGGGGGACGTTTGGAGTGATGGTGTTTGTCTTCCCAAGTCCCCGTTACGCGTGATGGAGCCCTGCTGTCCTGGAGATGGCTGAACACCCGCCTGCCGATGGGAAGTGGTGAATAAATTCCTCGTTTTGCTTTGCTTGCGTGTGCGGCTTTTGCTTTAGCTATTAAACTGTCTTTATCTCAATCCACGAGTTCTCTCACTTTTGCCCTTCCGATTCTCTCCCCCATCCCACCGGGGGGAAGTGAGCGAGCGGCTGCGTGGGGCTCAGTTGCCAGATAGGGTTAAACCACGACAGTCTCCAAGGAAAGAGCCAAGGAGCTCGCCTGCCATAGCCGCCAGCCTGCACTACGGGAGCACAGCCACCATTTTTTTTTTTGGGTAGGTAAGGCTTTGACCACCGGCCGGAGGCTATCGGCTAGCAAGGCTCATACCCTGGGTAAAATAACAGCATGATTACTGCAAGGCTCTCCAGACAAAGAATTAGAGCAGAAAATCACATTATTACTCCCCACTTGCACGTGTTTGAGGCTCGTGGGTTTGTCTGGCAGAAGCTGTCCTTCCGGTGGGGGGAGGACAGCGCTAACTGAGGAACGCCGCGCCGTCAGGAGGAATACTCAGGTCGTGTTTGCTTCAGTTCTGGGATATAGTTTTGTTTAGAAATGAACATAAAAGGAATTGGCACACACCTCAAATGGGTCAAAATCTTACTTTTTGGTATTTCTGCCAAGGACCTGGTTTTGTCCCTAAGTTATGATTACTGAGGTCCCTAGACAGCCCCCTTAAACTGAGAGTGTGTGGAGAGCTGGTGCTACCAAAAAGACAGGATGGTCTCTTATAGCTTTAAAATCTAACAAAGTAATTAAAATATTCATTTAAACTGTGCATGCATAAATCTCATTGAGAAAAAGAAGTGAATAATTGTTTTCAACTCACTAGTTAATCTTTCAGTAGTTTCGGAAGACTATTCTTCTGAAATATTTTATATAGGTAGATTGTTCTTGATCCTTCTGTCTCTACTTCCACACTTGCCAATGAGCTTTCCTAATGTGTCCATGTCATTGTACTCATCCGAGAGCTATTACCAAAAAAACGAACTGGTCTACTGAAGCTCACACAAAATAACCCAAAGCCTAAAACAACTGCTAGCACTTATCGGCTGGAACAATGAGGAGGAACAAATGGTTTTGGAAAAAGAACAAGTAACTATTGTGAGCAAGGGTTCAGTAATGCCCAGCATCCCTTGGTCACTGCTTGGTTCTACCCAGCCGCAATGACTCCGGCGTCTGGCACTAACAGCTACAGGTTCCTGGAAAACGGAGAGGAAAACTGCTGAATTCGAAGCATTTGTAAAGAAAAATAGCACATGCAGCTCCTGTTCGGACCAGTTTGGACACTGGTCAATCATTCCACGATGGGCAACCACGTGGTGAGGAACAGAATTGACATCAGAGGCATTGCCGTGTCTTCCAGCCAACACACATACAGTTCAGCTCATGAAAACTGTGACGAGTTTCTTTCTTGGGAAGTTGCCTTCACGCTGACAAAAAACCCACTGTAGAGTGAAAACAGTTCACTGGCAAAATCCTGACATTTTGGGATTGTGCAGGTAAAAAGGGTATAACGCATCTGCTTCCAAACAAGCTTTCTAAAACAGGATTTTTGCTTGTTGCTTTACAGGAATCCCATAGAGTTTCTAAAAAAAAAAATATTAAAATGGGAAGCTACAAATAATATACACTTCTGTCCCTCAGTTCAGTGCAAAAGGCCTTCCCTAATTAAAAAGGATTAACGAAGCCATAAAACTTTAAACTGTTTTATTCAGCTAACAGGCCATGAAGAAGAACCCTATACCCTGCAATTTCAAGTGTCTGCAATTTATTTGAAGATGATGCCCTTGTGGCAAAAGCATCCCGGCTTTCACAAAAGGCTGGATGGTAATTCTGCTATGATTTCAGCTTGATGCTGCACAGACGGCAGCGATACTGCCTACGGTGCCAAGGGCGAAGAAGAAACACCGAGGCAGAAATTTCTGAACGAGTTTCCAGCAAGGATGTTCCCGCAAGGCTACACAAGGAATCACACAGCTCCTACCGGGGATGGATGCTGGGATCATACAGAAGGGACGATTCGGTATCCACCTCTTCAGATTCAAATTTCCTAAGGCATGTGGGAAAGGAAGGCAGGAAAATGGGAGATCCTCAAGCAGACTGAGCGGACACCCCCAGCTAGGCTGGGGACACGGGCGGGTACGTGCAGGTCCCCGGGGTTGCTCACGGTGTGCTCTGCTCTGTCTTTCATTCAGTAACACCAGTGAAGCTCCAAAGAAAGGGAAACCTGTGGTCACGCTGGTAGCTGACAATTATACCCTATGTAATTACGAGCTGATTGGCTTGACGTTACTCTCGGCCAGAAGCACTGAAAGTGTGATGCAAGACTGGATAAGTAAATAATTAAAGATTGGCTTGTTAATTAATGTAAGATTTCATGGTGAAAAAATTCCACCAGACAGAACAACACAAAATCAATATTCAAAACTGTCTTCGCTCAACGGTGGGATCAGAAGTTAGTTGGTAAAAGTAGTTACGTCAACATAATGCCACTAGTAGCTTTGTTTAGTACCACCCAGTGCTATGATTACTACTTTAATTAGTATCTCACAAATTATATATAGCATTGTCAAGCCAGCACCATAAATAATGGACAGACAGATTTCATGATGAAGCTTAAGTGAGGAATCATGCAAGGATGTGTATCTGGCCCTTTCAAACACACCAATTAAACAGCTGCAAGAATTTAACATGGAGGAAACAAAATACTGTTTCCCTTACTTAAAAAAACCTCTTTGGACAGCAACTTCTGTGAACAATTCAGCCTGAGGCAGCCACCAGCATAGCAAATTTCAGTGCAAGTGGTTAACGCCTGCCAAAGTCATAAGCCGCCGAAGATAAAGTGTTATGCCGAGACTTGTCATGTAACCTCAATTACGGGTAATCTTAATCCTGCACAGCTCCCCAGGTGCGCAGAACATTGCTAAACAACCCCGGCCGTAGCACCAGCCCTTCCGACAGCAAGGCAAGGGCTCGCTTCAGCAATCTCTTGCACACTGGGAACCTAGAAAATACAGAGTTCAACCTCCCCCGCCTTGAAAAGACCCAAGTTGCTGTAAAAGAGCAAAGTCCCCGGGGTGGCCTGGGCTGGATGCGACCCAGGAGGGCTCCAGGTCAGCCCCCCACAGAGCCCCCGCCGCCACAGCAGCCTCGCCGGGGCAGGGGACCCTCCCTGCGCGTACCCAGCCTCTTTCTCCTTTCTCTTTTCTCAAATCCTTCCTCCACCTGCACGGACGCTTCTGTGCCAGTCATGACATTTTGTGCATATATATTTTTTTTTTTTTCCCCCTATTTGCTTCCAGCCTTGGCAGGGTTTTAATGACACACTGCCTGAAATGTACTTTTTGTTGCTCTTTGGGTATGATGTGCACTAGCAACCACTGAATAAAACAGATAGTGAAGCTGCAAGTAGCATGAACTCAACTTTGCTTTCCCACAAATACAATTTTGCTTGAATGCTCTTATTTATCTTTAAGACGGTAGCAGGATAAATCTGCCTCAGATTGGCCCACCTGATATAAATCAACCCCCTTTTCCACATGTGATTTATTTTGTTTGCATCTTCTCAAATCTGGCTCAAAATACAAATGCAGTAAAAACAGGTTTTGCAAACTCTAGGGCCGGTATAAATCTTTTCATCCAGGCTGCTTTCAATACAGGACTGAAAACCTTTCTCTTAGCATACCAATGCTTCTCTGCAGCCCCTGCAACATGAGCATTGCAGAGCACTGCTACTACGTGAAAACCTGGAAATAAAACCAACTAAATGGGCTACAACTCCCACGATTCCACCCAAAAGAAAAGCTCTCCACTATCACCAGATTCCTGCCACTGGGTTATTTATTTGGCTTTTTTCTCCGTGCGTGTGTCTAAGAAGTGACCCGTTTCTTTTCTGTATTCACATTCCCGGTGAAATGTAAGCCTCTTTTTTAACCACTTCATCATTTTTCTTCTGCACATTTTCAGTTCCGCAGCACTCTAACTTCATCTATCCTGATGAGACTTGGGACCAGAATACAGCTGCTGCTCTTTCCTGAGAGCAGTTTCAGCTCCATACGTCAAAGAATATATTTACTAAATACGTCGGGTTTAACCTTAAAAGACTGAGGAACGCATGGAAGTCATAACCCAAAGTGTTACTTTGAGCATCCTTAATGCAACCGTACAGCACAAAGTCGCATAATGGTATAAACTAAAAACGAGGCACACAGAGGGATGCGAGACAGTGTATCACAAAACCATTTTAGTACTAATTTTCAGTTACGTGCCTTGCTTTGGCATGGTAATAAATCACAGAAAGCCACTCAGGTTGCCCCAATCCTGGCAAAATAATTGCTTTAGATTAGGTTTCCACAGTCTCGGGTCCAAAGCGTGATGAACAGTAAATTGAACTGCATTTACTCATTTGAGGAAAAAGACCGTTTTCTCTGGTTTCCTTCGGAGCCACCTTTTGGATTAAACTCCAAAGATTTGGAGAAGTCGGTGGCTGTGAAAATACCTCCAACGCAGGCTCTGAATGATAAGTCAGCCAAAGGCTTGATTACATGTTGAAAGAAGCAGAGCCATCAGTCACTGGGGTGCTCCCTGTCTTCCCACCACATTTGTGCCGTGCACTGCTGGCCTGATGAAATCTTTGCCAACGAGATGCCATTCAACCAAGTCCAAAAGAGAAAAAAAAAAAGTATCCAGACAAAAGCAGGCCCACATTTCTTCCTCTAAAACTAAATTTTACTGAAAAACACTGGGGAGGTGAATCAAATTAGAATCATAGAATCATTAAGGTTGGAAAAGACCTCTAAGGTCATCGAGTCCAACTGTCAACCCAACCCCCCCATGTCCCCTAAACCATGTCCCCAAGCGCCTCATCTACACGTCTTTTAAATCCCGCCAGGGATGGTGATTCCCCCACTTCCCTGGGCAGCCTGTTCCAAGGCCTGGCCACTCTTTCAGTAAAGAATTTTTTCCTAACATCCAGTCTAAACCTCCCTTGGCGCCACTTGAGGCCATTTCCTCTCGTCCTATCGCTGGTTACTTGGGAGAAGAGACCAACCCCCACCTCACTACAACCTCCCTTCAGATAGTTTCCTTTATTCCCAGGACCGATGTGTACAGAGGGTCTTGTGCAGAGCAGGGTCCCTGAGAGGTGCTCTGCAGCTCACCCATTCAATCCATGCCCTTTCTGCTGGTAGCAGTGAAGCTGATAATGCCCATTTTCCTAAACAATGGCAGGATTCAGGGAGCTGCCAGGCTGCCAGCAACCCCAAAAGCAAAATCTCATTTAGATTTGGATTATAGCTGGGCCCAGGTCGGTTAAACAAGAATAAGATCCCAACTGAGATGGGGGATCTTTCCTTCTAAGATAGCTCTCCTCTATATATTTTGAATTTCTTGTTTGTTGGTTTCTTTTCCCCTCTTTCCCTTTCAAGCAGCTGATGGGAGGGATTTTGAGCTGAAATCCAGACATCCTTCAGGAGGCTGGGGCTGCTCCTGCTGACCTCTGGAAAGAGCCCACACTGGGTGGGTGGCTGGACACCTCTCTCTACTGGTGCAGAGGAACAGGGGGTTCCTGACCCACCACAGACCTTGGGATGAGATGGTTCACTTAAGAGAGATGCTTTTTTCCCTCCGGTGATTCTAAAAAGTGCCTGGACAACCAGCCTAATGGGATGGGGAACCTACAGCTGATGTAACTCCAGCGAGCCGAGGACCTCAGCTTGGGCACAACATCTGTTGCAGGATCAGGCAGCTGAGTCTTCAAGTCATGGTAACTAATTTCCAATAGAGGAAGAATCAAGACTTGCATGTCTAAACACCCAGTTTAACATTCAGATCCAAGATATTAAAGATAAAAGACATACGAAGTTTGTCTTAATCCAGTGAATTAATTACACAACATGGGTAGATCATGGCAGGGGTTGCACATCCTCCCTGAGACTGTGATCTTGTGTACTAGATTCACAAATCCTTTGCTTTTTGAAAAAAGGAACAAATTTCAACACCCATGTGTACTCAGGTAGCTTGAAGTTGCTTGAGACTCTGGTCTGGCCGCCCTCAGTCTCCAAGCTTGCTGAGCACACAACAGAGAAGAGGACATTCAAGCCCTACTGCAAACTTCAAATGGAAGAAGTCTGCTGCCTTATAACTCTCTCAAAAGCATACTGACAGATGCCTGCAGAGAAGGCATATTTACATTTTGCACGTAAAAATCTTTACCCTCAAACCACTGAAACAAGCCAAATCTCCTATTTTGTTACCACCCTCCCCAGAATCCAAACCAGATGCCTTACGCTATGATTCTACTTCGAGGGATCCCTCTCTTTGGTAATCCGTTAGCTGAAGCCGGCGTGGCGTTCCCCAACGACACGCTCACCCCATCGCCTCGCCAAGACACCGCCGAGCCTACCTGTCACGAGGAAGCTGCACCGGCCAGCGCCCGCCTCGTTGATGATGTTGCAGTTGTAGACGCCGTAGCTGTCGCGGGAGAGGCTGCTGACGGTGTACTCGGTGGAGTCCTGCAGGTCGAACTGGCCGGTGCGCAGCAGCTTGCTGCCCAGGCGCCACTCGTAGGTGAGGACCCGGGTGGGATATGCCCTCAGGACCCGGCAGCTCATGGTGATGCTCCGGCCTTGGCCTTGCCGAATCTCCAGGAAGGTGGGCTCCACGGCGGGGGGGTCTGCAGGAGACAGGGAGGGAGAGCAGGAGATTTAGCATGAAAGACAATTAACCAGCCACTGCTGAAAGGCTGGAGCACCACAGCATAACACAGCATCCACGAGAGGGGAACTCAATAACGGTAAGTATACAACCTCGATAGAGGTTACCGATACCGATACCGATCGGCTAGTAACAGAAACGTACACCTCCAAAGCATTGCATTCTGCTTATCGACGTTTTCTGCTGAGCACTTAAGGACACTGTGCTGCTTCACCGACGTTATCGCTTGAGAGGCGGCGAGAGGTCCCGTGCCCGTGCAGCCCGGGAGGCTCAGCCCTCCCAAGCCTCACAGAGGAACCACAGACTCCGACACACAGGACCTTCTGGAAGAGGAAGGGGGAGAAAAAGAGGTAAAAGCCCCAACTCGGTTTAGATAAAATGCACCAGGCAACAGTGGCCCTGGCACAGAGTTGAGGCAGAGATTCTGTGTTCAGTGTGGGACCCAACTTTGCGGTGGCAGAAGATGGATCGATGAAGCAGCACAGACACCTCTCCACACCCCATCCCAGCAGCCGCCTTCAGGCTTCAACAAATATATAATCGTATGTTAATCTTTTCTATCCACTCAGGTGGTAGTTTTGATATTCCAGTAAGCACAGAATGGGCTGTTTTCCCATAACTTGTATTTTAAATAATTTAGATTTGCAGCTACAAACTCTGACAGACTTTTGATTCCAGAAAAATACAAAATAAATAAAATATAGCCTACATACAGTGTATGCAAAAACCTAACTACACCCTCCTATTTGCCTTTTGATAACTTAATCATTGCAGAAGAATAAGGGCAACCTGGACAGAATAACGTTGGCACACAGCTCTTGTCAGCACAGCTATTTAGATCAGGTAACGTGCATGAAAAACGTGCGTGTGTTTGCAATTGGATGCAAAAAAGTGAGTGACGAGACATTGTGGCTCTTCAAAAAACACAGATCATTTTTTAGCCCATGAGAAAGAAGAAATCCTGAAAGCCTCCTGTGCAGTAAGATACAGGAAACCTTTGCATCCATATTAAAAGAGCTGTCTTACAGACATAAACCATAAAAATATAAAATCCCTGACGAGCTCTGCAAGAGAACAATCTTCACAGAGGCCATGCTGTGCTCCTTTCACAAGGAGCTCTCTTTTACTATTATCTCTCCAAGAGCATCTTGTCCTCAGGTTCTTCATTGGCTGGTATCTCCATCACAGACACCAATAACCTTCAGACTCTTTAGATTTAATTCCCTACGTAATGGAAGCTGTAAACAGATTCCCTCAGCTCCTGCAAATTAGGAACCACACTTGCACATGTGTTGCTGCTCACCAGCTCTTGCTTACACAAGAATCCAGCTAAACACAGAGTACTTGAAATGAAGGTAAATTCTGGAGACTGTCAGATTGAGACAACATTGCTTGGAGCTCTTGACATCCAGCGATCGTGTTTGTAGCTTATTGCAATAATCACCATTTATCGTGATCCAAGTTTGGAATTACTGGGAGAGGACTACCCCGATTTGGCAGCAAGGTGTGCAGAGAGGCAGAAGTGGAGAAGAGCATCGGAGGTGGGATACAGGGCTCAGTGGTACAGGATGATGAAATGGCAGCTATTAACTCTGAGGACACTTGCCCCTGACTGAGAGTCCCCAAAACATGACTGATGAAGAAAAGATGATGTGGAAACTACCGATTCAAAACTCCATCGATCCCAGCCTGACCTTTCCTCTTCGTAAATTAAAAATCATATGGCCTCGTATAATTTTGAAGCCAGATTCTTAACTGGTACATGGACTGCAGTACAGCCACAGATAACTGCAAATAAAAGACCAGAAATCCTAAATCCTCAATACCGCAAGCCTTCTTTCCATTGATAATATCCCCCAATTTTGTGTCATCAGAAATTTTCATCACAGTGTGGTTATTCTTTGTGCCCAGGTACAGAATAAAAAATATGAAAGAAGATAAATTCGTAAGACATTCCACTGCTCTCCCTCTCCAGCCTGATGTTTGCCCTTTCAACACAACCCAATCGTGTCTTCATCTGCCCTCACTGTGCAGTTTCTCCACCTTATTCTGCTTCACTAATAGTTTCCCAAGGCAGTAACTTTGCAGGGAATTGTTGGCTGAAAGATAAGAGTTATTCTTGGGGAAAAAAAAATGTGCCAGATCTCAGCTTTCTTCTAAGGGAGAGCTGTTTAGCTAGCCAAGCCGGATCTGCCTTTCACAGATTCTCGTCTTTTCCTCTAACCACCCTGTTTAACAATCTTTTGTACCTTCCAAATACCTTCTAAATCATAGAATCATAGAATNATTATATGTAACAGATGACAGAGAAATTACTAATCAAATTTACTAATATTTACTATCGTCCAGTCATTTCTCCGCCCTGAGAAGTAAGCGCTCCAGGTTTTCTTTCCATTTCAGCCGTGATAATTCCACATCCATAAACTCTTCAGCCCCATTGTCTTCACCCTCACAGCCAGCACCATAATATACTTTTAAATCCAGGTAAAATTATCACCAACTTTGAGCCGGACACAGATTAGCCTGTAAAATACTACAACATAAAGATGCTCAAACAACACCTGACTGAAGACCCTCCTGGCCCAGCATCCTCCACTGGTCCTGGGTGCCTGGGGGACAGGGAGAGCACAGAGGGCACTGGAGAGCTTTGGGACAGGAACTTTTGGAAAGCCGTGTGTGTGATGTGTCAAATAGCCTTTAATGGATGTTTTTGCTATCATTTTTTTCCCATTACTATAAGCCCATTTAATGTTTGAACATCCAAAACTTGTCTACAATTTGTAATAATGTCCTCTTCTTCTGTTTTGCTGTTGCCATTTGATGCTCCACATTCAGTGAACAGAATAATTCTCTGTTCACCTCGCCGTGGCAGCTCTGCTTTAATGACTTTTAGCATACATTGGTATTCAGTCCCCTCTTTCTTCTTCCCCTGGTTTATTTACTTATAAGATACTTTAGCCTTATAAATAGCTTTCAAATGAAAGTTTCCCCTGCCTTTAAGGTCAAAATAGTCTTTACAGAATTTCCATCTTTCCATGAACAGATGAGACCCAGTGACAGAAAAAGAAAATTAATTTTGGTTGCTCGTTTCAGAGTTATACTTTTGCAGGTAATAACTTTAATGGAAAAGGAAAGGGGTGATAAAAACTACAATATATGATAGTAGCCAGAGCTAACAGTTTATTTTTCTGGTTTTTGTTTTTACAAGATAGTGACTTCACAGCTAGCGAAGGTGCTAATGTCTCCAGAATCTTCTGAGAGTAATGATGCTCAGAAGGAAACTTACTCTGTAGCTGTTCGGAACTTTTATGCATTTAATTCATTTGCATTAGCTCTTCCCCAAGGCTTTAGCAATTTATTTAATTTACTTTGCTGTACTTATTCCTATCTTTCATAATTCTAGTATTAGTTTTTGAAAAATACATGGAAAAGCCGCAAAGGGAGTAGAGTTCATTCTCTTAAACAATTTACTTTGGGAAGCAAACAGTCTGAAGTTAAAACAGGCTTTATATTAATGTTTAATGACTTTTTTAGCCTAAGTACATTCATGTTTTAAGGATTATAAAATAGAAAATGAAGGTTCCCTAGCTATCAAGAGAAATGACAGCAAGGATGCTTGTTTTTTTTAAACCAGGCAGCTGCTCTTCATGGTGTGGATCACATCATGGTCTTTATTGTAACATTTGTTAAGGAGAAAACATAGCATGCAGTGAATTATTTTGACTGTGTGGCCTTGAGCAGAGACTACCTGCTGCATTGGTTTCTCAAATTTGCATTCTAACCTAAGCAAATTAATTAGTTTCTCTCTCCCAGCTCTAGCAACAGGAATAAATGTGAAAAACTGATGCCTCTGCTTCAGTTTCTATTGTATTTGTGGCCACTTTTTATCCGATTCACCCAATAGGAATGTTATTCTAACAACAATCCATGTCAGTGCAGAGAAGGAGTAACCTTTAAATACTCTCGGGGCAGGATCTGCACCACAGAAAACAAGCCCAGTAAATGATCAATCAGGTCAGGTGGCCCCATCTTGTCAGGGGGCTGGGGGGGGCAGGGGACCAGCCCGTGATGGACGGGGCGATGCGGGAGATGGGACTCCCACCCTGCCAGCCGGGGAACGGTGCTAAACCACCGCATATTTAAAATGACAGCGAAGCCGAGACGATTTAAGCAAGAGCTGTTTCCAATATCTGACTGAAACATACCGTAAATTATTTTATTGCCTGAGGGATGTGCAGTGGAAAGTCAGAGTCATCCTAGCTTAAAAAGGCAGCTTTTCTTCTTTCCTTTTGCTTTTTTTTAAGTTATTAAGGGCACGTTTGCCTGTGAGGGAAAGTTACTTGCTAGGATTTGTATCCTGCCTGGTAATGAAGGCTTGGGCTAGGCAGTCAATTTTATTTTTTTTTATTTTATGTCTACGCCTATGCCTCTGATATATCATGCCCAGGCTCTGAAGATTACTCTCAGGAAAATTGTGTGGCATTTCTTCAACCTCCAGCAGAGGCAGCACTTCGTCTCCCAGGCCATACGAGTGAGTATTTTATAGGTTACGAAGTACATATTACATATTATGTCAACGGCAATGAGGTTTGTGTACTTTTACAACAAAAGTGATTCATTAATATATATGTGTAAATATACCTGACTTAGATGCATGGAAGTCTGCTGTCTGATATATGCTTGTACAGATCAATAGAATCAATATAACATATATAATCTCTATTCAAATATTTTAATAGGCTTTACCTTCCTCCAATAACATTTGTTCTGAACCTAAAAATAAAGGAAGTCTGTGCACTTTCGTCTGATATACAGCTCTGCAGACTTCCTCGGCAAAGCTACTCCTGGAGCCCCCGTAGCAGACAGTCAGTAGACTTGACAGTAAGGCTCTGGTTTTCCTTTTTTTTTTTAATTGTAACAAGGTACCTCAGCAAAAGCTCTTAAAAAAAAACCCCAAGTTCTCATGAATTGGGGTGCACAGGAGTGGATGGGGGAGGTCTTCTTGTGTATTAGTAATGGAATTGAAGGCAAGAGATCATAGAATCATAGAATCACTAAGGTTGGAAAAGACCTCTAAGATCATCGAGTCCAACCCTCAACCCAACCCCCCCATGCCCATTAAACCATGTCCCCAAGCGCCTCATCTACACGTCTTTGAAATCCCTCCAGGGATGGGGACTCCACCACTGCCCTGGGCAGCCTGTGCCAAGGCCTCAACACTCTTGCAGGAAAGACATTTCTCCTCATGTCCAACCTAAACCTCCCCTGGCACAACTTGAGGCCGTTTCCTCTCGTCCTATCGCTTGTTACTTAGCAGAAGAGACCAACCCCCCCTCGCTCCAACCTCCTTTCAGGTAGCTGTAGAGGCAATGAGGTCTCCCCTCAGCCTCCTCTTCTCCAGACTAAATACAGAGAAAGAAGAGCTGTTGAGTTCACAGTACCATCAGATGTCGGTGTGGGTTGCCAAAGACACCCAAAGACACCCAAAGACACCCAAAGACACATGCTGCTCACCCCCACGGGCAGTATGGCTGACTGCAATGCTGGAGGCATCGCTGGGGATTTCAACCTGAATCTGGCTAAGAGCAGCTGCAGAAGAATACTGCAATATTGAGTAAATTGGTAATAAAAAGCACGCACGTCATTAATTCATCAGTTGCAAAGGAAAACCCGGTTCCTAATGAAGTCCAATCAAATGGACCCTAATCAAGTGGTGCCTTTCAGGAAGGAGATCTCGGAGCTGCTGTGGACATTTCATAGAATCATAGAATCATAGAATCATTAAGGTTGGAAAAGACCTCTAAGGTCATCGAGTCCAACCGTCAACCCAACTCCCCCATGCCCACTAAACCATGCCCTTGCGCACCTCATCTACACGTCTTTTAAATCCCTCCAGGGATGGTGATTCCACCCCTTCCCTGGGCAGCCTGTTCCATGGCCTGACCACTCTTGCAGGAAAGAATTTTTTCCTAACAGCCAGCCTAAACCTCCCTTGGCGCACCTTGAGGCCATTTCCTCTCGTCCTATCGCTGGTTACTTGGGAGAAGAGACCAACCCCCACCTCACTACAACCTCCCTTCAGATAGTTGTAGAGCGCGATGAGGTCTCCCCTCAGCCTCCTCTTCTCCAGACTAAACAATCCCAGCTCCCTCAGCCGCTCCTCATAAGGCTTGTTCTCCAGGCCCTTCACCAGCCTTGTTGCCCTTCTCTGTTGCCTTTCTCTGAGAACAGGTCAGTGTTCATTAACGGTGCAAACAGCCGGCGACGTCTGGAGCTAGCTGAAAGGAAGAGACCCAGTGAAGCTATTGTGCAGCAGGTTTAAAGCAAATGTCAGGAACTATTCCTTTAGACAAAGTACTGCAGCCATTTGGCCAACTCGTTGCCATTTTTTGTTCTGGAGGTTAAAGTCAGAACAGAGTCAGACCCGGCTGGGCACGATACGCCTACGAGCGGCTGTTAAAACCGGTGGTGGGAATACAGCCTCCAGCAGATCACTGGATGCTGGAACATGCTGGGGAAAGATCGCTCTATTCATCTGCACTGCAGGACTCATTACGATGCTGGCAAAGCCTTACACAATTTCCACCCCTCCGCAGTCGTTATTCCCACATCTCTCCATCCTCCAGCTGTTCTTTCCAGGCGCCTCCAGCTATTCTGAGGATTATTTTCATATGCAATTGAAAACTAAAATGACACGGCACTTTAAGCTTTCCAGGTCCTGATTTGGTTCTATTTAACGTGGTAGAAAACAAAACGCCACCCAAAAAATAAATTCAAATCAGCTTCCTGGCTACCGTGGCGAAGCAGCGGGACCGAGGGCAAGGGCTGGAGAGCACAGCCGCTCAACGGTGCTCCCTTCCACGGGATTTGTACAACTACTCAACTGGGACCATTAAACTGCTCTCAACCAAGCAGTGGCAAATGAGCTGTCTTTCTGAAGCACACCTTTGATAATTAGAGCTAATTAGGATAGGCAGCACCTAGACCAAGAAATGGAGGAGGGAACATCCACTATATTTATGGTGTTTATCAGTCATTGCTTTTACAATATACCACTGGCTTGAAAAATACCCGAATAGGTAATTTTTTTAAAATCCATATCTACCACAAATTACTGTATTCCCATAAGTTCTTAGAAAACATTTCTTAGGTAGGAAACGTCTCAGTACCCAGGGCAAGTGCCCGGTTGGCACAAATAGCCAGGGCGCTGTGGGTTTCGTCAGAGATACAGCGACGGATGCCAGCTGAGCATCTGCCCCAAGCTCTCGTCCAATTTCTGTTTTCTTTCCCAGAAATCCTCGTGAAGTAGTTTTCAGAGATCCTTTTCTTGTTGAGAGACTATTGAAGAATGTTTAAAAAAATCTTTACTTGGAAACAAAAAGGAAAAGGGAAGATCGTTGCCTGTGCTAGAACTGTTTCAGGTGTATTTTCACTAGAATAAAATCTGACTAATATTAAAAAAAAAAAAGTATATTTTTAAATAAATCAATCACCAACATTTAAACTTAAAAAACCCAAACAAGCCTAGAAAACTAAATAGATAACTTAAACCCTGCAAACCTGGCAGTGAGTATGCCGAGCCCCGCATCGGCTGTGCCAGCACTTCTGGTTTGCTGTCAGGTCCATCAGGGATCCGTCCGCATTCCTCCCCCCCCGGTTGCATTTCCCATTGCAAACTCTTCGGGGCAGGACCCATTTTACAGAGTCACACGGCTGTCATCCACACAGCACGACACCGCCACGACAGTGATCACAACTATCTGATAACACGCTAATAAATGAAATATGACAGCACTGACAAGTACAGAAATATTTTCCTCCGAGCTTAGCAATACTCTGTGTTGCCAAATTCAGTTTATAAGCAGTAATTACTCTGGAAAAAGGAGAACGAGAGAGGTGCATTGCCTTAGCACGCACGGATCTCTGCAAGCCAGGAGGAGGATGCTCAGGATTAAATTGCAGCCACTCAGGTAATTGGATTTATTTATTTTAGGCTACAGTGGTAAATTTATCAGCCCTACCCATGTACAAAGGGTCAGACAAATAAAAACCTACTTTTATTCTCCAGCTTTTTTTTAAAAAGAAAAGAAAAAAAATAGCTTTTTCTCCTAATGAAGCTGAACTTCTGCAGAAGATTCTTACTGTCGCAGAGGATGCTTTAACTGACAAATAAGTTAAGCCTTTGAGCAAATGCCCTTCCAGCAATTCTGGAGGCAGAGAGGACTGTTTAGCTCTCACCCCAAAAGTGTAGGGAGCGCACTCACGCATTTCCTCGCTGTGGACGAGGTCAGGGATGGGGAACGCTCTGCCCAAGATGCGATTTAAGGGCGATGCAGTGAGTATCTCCTATGTTATGGAGAATCGTATGGGGGAAATACTACAGGGAAATGGGGAAGCTTCTGAATCTAACTCCTTCCAGTGAAACACGATGGTGCACCTTTTTCTCCCCCCCTCATCGTAAAATTAAGAATTTTCATCGCTAGCGGTCAACAAGAACTGTCCTAAAAACATCTGAATGGAAAACTGACTTTCCCTAAATAATTTTCTTTTTCATCAAACTGCTATTTTCTTCTTAGAAAGCCAGGATCAGCTGAAGCTCATCAGTTTCTAATTAGTTTTCAGATGATTTTGGTTAAAACCAATAGTGGTTTTCTTTGTTACTGAATGCTTGAACGCTTCTGTGGAGCGGGTCTAACGACAGATTCTCACAGCAAAAAACTCGCTATTTTCTGCCCCAGGACTCTTAACAGTATAAATTAGACAAGGCATGTGGGGATGGCCCTAAGCGAGAGCTGGAAAGGTGAAAGAGGAGGCCTGAGCTCAGAGCAGGAGGCACAAATCGCCGGCAGGTGCCTTTTTAGGTGCTTTTCATACTCAATTTATTAAACTAAAACTGAAATAACAGCAGCCTGGTGGGGAAGCTGCACTGGCACCACGATGTGCGAAACCTGTCTGACATCCTAGAGGATGTAATAGGGTAAAATCAGCAAGAAAAAGGACATCCCTTAAATTTAGCATTCTTGTCCCGACTTCCAGCCAGTGTCCAGGAGGAGGTACCTCACGGGGGACGTCTGGCAGAGCCGCTTCAGATAAGAACGAGCCATGACCCCCCCAAAGCACCAGGGAATGCTCCCAATAGAGCTGCAAGCCAAAACCACGTATTCCCACTCAAGGCCATTATTAGAGACATCCCAGTGGATAATTTTGGTTAGCTCCATTTAGTGCAGGGAGAAGGCGATCTCTCCTCCTGGACGCAGACAACACCTGCATGAAGAAGTCAGAAGACTTGGCCCAACTTGGTTTTTATTCCTGGCACACAAAGCGTTGCACGTCGCTTTATCCGTAGGACTGAGATCGACTCTCTCACTTCATCCAGACAGGGGACAGCAGGCACCAGACATAGATTTCAATGGAATCTGAAGTTTTCCAGCTAACCTACATTTCAGACCTAACAAGGTCTAAATTTTAAGTTAGATGGATTTTGAGTCAGGTAGATTTCAGAGCACATTACTTTTTTTTTTTTTTTTTTTCATTGGCTGCAACAGCGCATGTTAGTGAGTGGTTTGCAGAAGGATTTACAATTGCAGAAGCCTAGTCACCGCTCTCAAGAATTTGGAAACTTTGATTTTGTGGTTCAAATTGCATCTGCTGGCTGCAGATGTTTTGCTGGGATTTTCCTGGCTGATGCCTCTGTCCTGGTTTGGCTTCTTGACAGGACAATAAATAAGTACGGAGCAAGCAGCAAGCACCACACAGCAGCTCTGAGTTTTATAAGATTAAATATTTGTGCTAAAACGTGAAACTTTTGCAAGTGGAAAATATTCAAATGGGTAAACAAACAGGAAATAACCTAGGAGTAAAGCTGCAATATTAATTTTCCCACATATCTACAAATCATTATTTGCTTTATTTGACTAGCTGTGGCACGAATGTGATTGTTGAATAATGACGAGCTTCTTTAAAAAGCCATGAAACGGGCATAATCCACAATCTTTCAATAGAGTCTGCTCCGCTGATGATCTTTTATGGGCTGTGCTGCTATGCCTTAGATTTTGGGAAATGAAAATCGCAATGTCTGAAAATATAAACGTTGAACAATACCGCGGCAACGCTTTTTATCTTACAAGACATAGAATCATAGAATCATAGAATCATAGAAACGTTAAGGTTGGAAAAGACCTCTAAGGTCATCAAGTCCAACCCTCAACCCAACCCCCCCATGCCCACTAAACCATGTCCCCAAGCGCCTCATCTACACGTCTTTTAAATCCCTCCAGGGATGGGGACTCCACCACTGCCCTGGGCAGCCTGTGCCAAGGCCTGGCCACTCTTTCAGGAAAGAAATTTCTCCTCATGTCCAACCTAAACCTCCCCTGGCACAACTTGAGGCCGTTTCCTCTCGTCCCATCGCTGTTCCTTGGCAGAAGAGACCGACCCCCCCTCGCTCCAACCTCCCTTCAGGCAGTTGCAGAGCGCGATGAGGTCTCCCCTCAGCCTCCTCTTCTCCAGGCTGAACACCCCCAGTTCCCTCAGCCGCTCCTCATCAGACTTGTGCTCCAGGCCCTTCCCCCGCTCCGTTGCCCTTCTCTGGACACGCTCCAGCCCCTCCATGTCCTTCTTGTCGTGAGGGGCCCAAAACTGAACCCAGGATTCGAGGTGCGGCCTCACCAGTGCCCAGTCCAGGGGCACGATCCCCTCCCTGCTCCTGCTGGCCACACCAGTGCTGATACAGGCCAGGATGCCTTCCATCACGAAGGAAGCAGTGCCTTAACCCTTAACAGCTCTCCCTCCCTCTGCACAGGCAAGTGGCGGCACTCGAATTTGTCTCTCCCTTCCCCAGGACTGAGGAACGTCTCCGGAGAAGCAGGGACCCACCGGCAGCCCCGCTGCAGCCTGCTCGCTTTGCAGAGCGCTAGCTGGGAAAAACTCTGCGCTTCTTTTAAAGCGTTTTTCAGCCGAAGAGATACTGCACGCAAACATCATCTGCCAACTTTGCAGGCAGGTCTGAGTTGGATTTAGTTTTGCTAGCCCTGCGCTTGGTCTCAAAGTGTTTTATGGACCCATAAAAGAGACTGCAATCCCACGTCAACGCAGTGATGCAAAACAAAAGCCGTATGTCCCCGTGCCACGTAGCCATCGCGCTGCGCGTGGCTGCAAGCCATGGGAGCTGCCTCTGCTCGGAGCTGCTCCCCACCAGCAGCTGATGGTCATAAACCAGGACATTTGTTTCAGAAGTGAATGAACAAGTTGTGGGGGGGGGGGAAAAAAAAAAAAAAAAAATTGCACTGATGATCTGTCAATCCCCAGGAAGCTAGTTTTAAATTCAGGTATGGAGGAAAGATTTCCATATCTGTCTCTCCTTCGCCCTGCAGCAGACTTCCCGCAGCTACCAAAGGGCTGACCTACGTGGAGATCAACTCAAAGCAACATCTGAACGGAGTCCTACCAAGAGCCAACTTTCTATTTGCATCTCGGTGTGGTCTCGTCACATCTCATTCCTCCAGACCGCCCTACCCTTCCCTGCTGCTAAATCTATATTGTTTCCCCTATTCAAATCTCTTCACAGGCCTCCTGGATATTTAATCAGTGAATACAAGCTCCTCGGTTGGGGAGAAACTCAAGATTCAATGTGACTTCAAAGAAACTGGCAACACAACTACCTGATTAGACATGGGAACTGTTATTATTATTTTAGTACCAGACTTGCTGTCTCTCTCCATTTCTTGTGCTCTATTTGTTTATTTTCCCTGCTCTACGAGATGTGCCCTTCCAGTTATCAGGAGGAACTCTGTCCTCAGACCTCAAAAAAACCCCAAACCCTGCTGCCTTGCAAAGACCAGAAAGGTCTCTGCTTCTCCTTTTCGGGCCAATTAATCATAACACTTCAGAGGTACATTTTCAGAATAAACATAAACATAAAAGAACTAATGGAAATAGCACGTAATGTTTATTAAAACATATTGGTTTAACTCCTGTTCATTCCTACATGCTTTTCTAAGAGAGAATTAAATAAACATTCAGGTAGTCTATGTAAAAATGTGAATTTTAGAATGAAGAGACCCCTAATTCACACATATTATTTCTCTCCTTAAAAGCCATCTGGAAAATATCTACAAGATTTAAATATTTCACTGTTAAATATTATACTGCTTCAATCAAAAATCCCAAGTTTGCAAGGAAGAATTTTCACAGTGGTTAAAGAAAACTACCACATGAAAGGTTAAAGAAAACTTTAACACACTTTAGCACTTACACACTCAAATAACATCTAATATTCACTTAGTATTTGCTATCTGCTGTATCCAGCTACCTTCTTAGAAGCCTAATTGTGAATATTAAAAAAGACCTTCCTCTGCCTGGTGCCTTCGGACCGGGCGCTCGGCTCTCCTCCCTTAGCGATCCAGACAGGTATGCTACGCCCTCGCTCTTTCCTGAAGTGCCTCATACCAGTTCCCCTGAAATATTTAGCAGCAAAATCATTTTTTTAGGCCACCCAATCCCACAAGCAGCACTTCACCATTTGCGGGACCGAGCCCTGTAATACAGAACAACACGTCCAGAGCAGAGAGGAGGATGCTCTGCCCAACAGCCCTCCCCAGAAGCCACCCCCCCGAAAAGCAAGCGCTAAGAAACGGCACAAATCGGGGACGTTATGGCATACATCACAAATACGCACGGTGCAAAGCGGCAACGTGCCAACGGGGAGCCGTTTTGCTACGCGCAGTGCTGCACAGCCAATAAATCTTTGGCTGTGCCCCATGCCTGCATCCCGAGTTCAGCAAATCCGTTTAGGGCAAAGGCAGGCTTTGGAACCACCATCGCCAATACTCACATCGAATCAATTCTTTTTTACTAAATTATTTTTCTGGTCACCATCTGGTCCTTCAATAAAAGGAAGCTCTGTCAATATATATGATTTCCTTTATTTCGGTCAGAGAAGCACAAGCATATTTCGGTTATTAAAGGTCTTCCTGCTCTATGCTTTTGTATTTTCAGTTAAAGTTCTTTGGAAATATTAGATGCTTCAGTAGAAATCTCAGGCTACAAAACAATAAGGAGGAAGTCACCCTCTTTTAAACAAAATTTTGCAGAAAGGTCATCTCCTGATGAGTAAGTCTTTCATGAAAGAATAAGATCTTCTAGTTCTTGTAACAAAACCATCCTCTTCCATCAGATCCCACAGTCTTTGGAAACACTTTTCACAGCGTTACCACGATATCATAGCATTTCACAGCATGGTCACTGGTGGGTGCGCAGAGCTCCCCCACGCCTCTGTAGCACAGACGACCGGTGGCGTGGGCTGCTCTCTCAGTAATCCCGACATGGGCTCCCCAATTTCTTTTTCTCCCTTGCCCTCATCCCTGAATAAGTGCATTTTCTTTGCAGTCTCGCCAGCCCGCTGCTTGCTGAGTGGGTCCTTGACCTTGTTGACTGTATCCACTGCAGGCTCGAAATCAAGGGGGTCGCTCAGGGCAAGGAGCAGCAGCCGACTCAAGCTCTTACCAACAGCACAAGACTGTTCAGGATGCCCGCAGTGGGAAAACAACTAGGGAAGCGGCTGTAACAGCAACAGGATTGGATTTGAGGCCAATACAGCACAAGCTGCAACACAAGGGCATCAGCCCAGGCAAGGGACAGTGCAGCACTGGGTTATTTCTACTTTGCCCCCGTGCTTAAATACCTCCTACAGCTCAGAGTAGAGGAGTGATGCCAGATCTATTACATTTGTATCTCTGGCCATCTGAGCAGACAGATGATTGTGGCTCTCTTTCTCCCTTCAGTTCCTCCTTACCACCCTGGGCCAAAAAAGAAACAGCAAAGGAACAGGCTATGGAATAGGAAAAATGATTCCTGCATTTTGGATAAATCCCCAAAATATAAAGCTGCCTGTGAGAGGTACCTGAGTTATCCTGCACTCAGATACTGGAAGGATGGTTGCTGCTCACTGAAGTTAGGATGATGGCCAAAGCCTTCAAATTTTAGTGCAACTCACTAGCCACAGAATGATTTGACGGTGCATAATGGAATAGTGGTTAAAGCCAGATTTGCCAAGAGATCTTCTACACAGATGGTGATGAAGTTTTTTTCCAGCCTTAGCAATCCACAAATATAAACTCTTCCCGTTGGAACTATCATCACATTTCAGAACTATTATTCTCCCATTGTTATTGCTCAGCTAAAGCCAGTAGTGCTACAGTGCTTTACACCAGCCCAGGAAAAGCTCCACGAAGCTAATTTGCTTTGCATTTTCTAAAAATACTCTGCAGCATTAATACAAGATCCTAACATATTTCAACAAGTGCCTTTTGAAAAATGCCCTGTGCTTGGCTTTTGCATAGAAGTAAATGAAAGAAGATTTGAAAAGCCAAATAAGACAAGTAAAACAGCATCAATTCTAGATTTGTGTGACTTTAAACAAAAGTTAAGTTCTGCCATTGTCCTTCAAGCCCTGGCACACAAATAAAAGTTCAGGACTAAAGCAGCAAATCATTCACAACAGCATGTACTTTATAATGAAATGTTACAAAGCAATTTGCTAGTAATTTATGTCATGTAGCAGCCAGAATCAACCACTTATGTTTAATTTCCAACAAATTAGAATTGTCTAGGGTAGTAATTCTACCTGTGGAGCGATTCCTTTTAATGTAGTACACGTATGTAGGCATAAATACACGGTCATTGGAATCCGATTCCTACAGAAACCCTTGTGGCAGCAAGAGCGTTTTATTTGTGCTTTGGCTAATAGATCCTCTTCAGTGAATGAAGATATGCAAATTTTTATCATTGTGAAGATACATTACAAGAATTAAAATGCAATGCCTGCATGGAAATTAAATGGGGTATAAAAATAGCTGTGACAGGTTCTTTCTAATGACTTCTATGACAGATGTAGGCATGATTAATGACGACGCAATAATGCCTTGGCTGAACTTAATCACTAACACATCAGTTAATATTGACAAAGAGGAAATGAATGATACAGCGGCATCTACACCCAGAATCACTAGAACAGAGTGCATATTAACTACTTTGGGAGGCTTAGCATAGGCAGATGTCATACGTCATTCATAGCGTTGGATCCAAGTCGCCTGCATGACTGCTCAACGGGAGTCCTGCTGAGCTCACGTCACCAACCATGGTCCTGGTGATTTCTTAGTCATCTGGTGGCTAATAAATCCTCCATGAATCAGTCCTTAATTTGTCACATTTTTTTCGTTTAGGTGTAGCTGAAATATTTAGATGCATGAAATATGCTGGGACCCTTGAGTCTACAAACTCTCTGGCCATGTTCTGAGATCCAAGGGATTCAACAACAGAAAAGACAATTGCAAGTAGCTGCTGTGGCCCCATGCCTCCAAAATTTAACTCCAGTATTTTCACATCAGACCCATAACACAACTCTGAGCTGGAAGAGACAGACTTTTGCAGAAGACATCCCAGCTCAATTTAAAGACTTCTGACAATGAACATGATTCCACAACCGTATTTCAGTTGCCCCAGTGATTCAAACAATACATTTCATTTCTGGATCTTCCGCTACTTGCTTTTGGAAATCATATACTCAAAAAGTTACATGCCGAGTACAATCTATTTATATATTTTATTTTCTTGAATAAGTTAAATAGAGTTAGCTTTTCAAGTCTTGCACAGCAAGGCAGTTTTTCCAGCTCTTGAACAGAAACCCCAACTCCCTTGCCAGATGTACGCCCTAATGCTGCGTTCCCTAATGCCGCATACCCTCATATTGCATCACAGAGCCGATGGACACAGGTGGCCTGAGGAGGGATGTCACCGAGGAAGCAGTACACAGGGTGATTTCAATTAACTTCCATGGGTACTAGTACTACAGCCTGAACGGTTTAATCAGTGACCAGGAAAGACGCATGAACCTTGCATTGGTAAAGAGGACATACAACACAAGGATTACATTAATATTGAATAACAAAGTAGACGATGCAGTCATACCTAGAGCTAAGTTAACTGGCAAGCTGGGCTCGTTCAACCAAATTGCAAGTTTCTGTACAAAAGCAGAATTGCAAAGTTCTACGCCAGCACCTGCTGGAGAGCAACATGGCGCGGTGCAAGCAGCCCGGGCTTTGTACTGCTGCCAACCACAGGTCTGTTCTGGGGTGGCAGAGGCGTTGGGGAAGACCTTTTCATCAGGAGGGCAGTGAAGCACTGCGACAGGCACCCACAGAGGTCGTGCAGTCCCCATCCTTGGAGGTTTTGAAACTTGGATGGAAAAGTCATGGTTGATCTGGTCTAGTGTTGGTGATAGAGCTGCTCCAGTGTCTCTGAAGAGTGCCGCCCACGCAATGGACCTCCAAGCAATGGAGGCATCGCCGTGCACAAGCAGTTCACCCTGAGCTCCTGGGGCAGTGACGAGCGGCTGGGGAGGCAGATAGAGGGAGGAAGGAAGGGAGCACACCTCTGTGGGCAACACCAGCAACACCAGCTTGCAAACGCTCCTGCTGCCCATGTGTTTACGAGGTTGTTAGGGGAGAGCCTAAGGAAGAGCCAGGAAACTGATCTGATGGAGAGACAAAATGGCTTACCAGAAGCAGAAAAACAAAAGAGTTTGATCTGTTTAAACTTCTCAAAGCAGGGATAAAGAAGTGACTGGTTGGCACTCTATAAACACATCCACACTGGGAAAATGCTGTGTCCCACAAGGGCACTCAAATACTCAGGAAGGGCAGGCGAAACAGGAAAGAACAGCTGAGAGATGTGTACGGGCAAATTCAAGGGAGACATAAGACACAGATTTTAACCGTAAGGCTATTAAAACCACCAAGGAAGCAATGGATTCACTGTTTCTTGTTATCATCAGGCTGAGCTATTGACGTAAGTCATTGATACAAACAATCAGTGACATCTAGGTCAGCAGCATACAGGAACCCTGAGTAAATGATCTAACTGTGCATTTTAAGCACCGTGCCCCATCCTTGCAACTGCTCCCGGAGCTCTTTGCAGTTTTCCAGCTTGAGGGAGGGGAGTCGCAGCCTGGCAGAGCAGCCAAAGCAGCTTCAGCCATCCCATAACTCCAGACATGCCACCAGCCACATCCAACGCTAGCGCAGCTCAGCCATCTCAGGGTGACCTTCATCCCCCCAAAAGCACGGGAGTACGGGATGCTGCCGCTGCCTTGCTGGGGTCACCGCATTGCAGCCATGCCCACGCATCGCCCGGGCTCTGCGGGACTCCCCGGGAAGTGATGGAGAGGGATGCTATCACCTCAGGTACAAAATGCAACAGGGATAAATCCGAAAAAAACAGGCAAGGAGAGGAGGCAGAGTAAAGACATGCTGAGCAAGGAGCAGAGTACATCTGGAAACACCTGGGGGAGATTTCTGTACAATGTTTTGCAATAAAAAACATTTTTTACCTGGACAGGGGAGGCAAATAGATGTTCTAGGGAGAGCAGAAAATACAGAAATGTGAACATAAAACAAGTATATGGACTAAAAACAACCCAGAAATTTTTTTTAGTGCTGCTCTGGACAGTGTTTGCAGCAACCTTTATTTGGCTTGAAACAGGTATCGGTTTCTTCACCTTTGTAGTTTATTTCTCTTGTGGACAAGGTCATTTTATAAGCAATTGGGTTTTCTTCTGTTGATCTGTAGCAAAGAATTACCAATAAGAAAGCAAATTTATTTATTTCTGTGTCAAGGCTGACTCTGTCCTTGCGAGACTTTGGGTCATTTCATGTGCAAAAGTCATAGCATTAAGCTACATTATGCTTATACCTTTGGGCCAGGTTAGGCTTTTATCTCCTTTGGAGGCTGGGACACATAACAAACATCAGAGACTACAGCCGCACTGAAGGCGACTGAACTGGCCCTGTTTCTTAAGCAGCCAAGGTCAACGCTTTTAAATTCAGAGGTCAGGGATTTAAACCCTGGAGACGGCTCAGCTTGGGACTCCGTTACAGCCATGGAAAATGAGAAGGAATAGGCTCCGCGCTGGAGGGCAAATTGTCTCGCAGGTTACAAAGACAACTTTTGGCAAGCTTAAACAAAAATGTAAGAAAATAAGTAGGTGAGAAATTAGTGCCAGAAGAGAACAGCTCAGAGACACACCAGCAGGACAGGGGCAAAATGGGAATTTTTTTAGAGCGAGCCTATTCTCAGCCCAGTCACTTCTCCCCTGGACCGTTCCTCAGTGCCTCCTCAGCAGCAAGAGCAGGACAAGGTGTCCTCAGCTGAGGGAGAATGACCAGTTTGGGGTGTGTTTACCCTGTTTGAATTAGTTTAGCAAATCTGAAATGGTGGCACACAATGTTTGGCAAACCTTAAACGGTGGCACACAAATGGGAGGAAGTGGAGAGATAATGTGTTTGGTGCCTATAGCTCATGGGAGAGAAGCTTCAATCTGCTCTCCGCAATCCTGTGGGAATTGCACTGCTGAGCACTGAGCGTATTTAACTGCAGCAGCACATCTTAGGGACCAGGGGAACGAATCACTTTCCCATTCCGATTAACAAAATGCCTTGAGAACTGGCCATGGGACACCCTGAACACCCCCTGTTTCTCCCTTACAATAGCACAGTTCCTGTCCCTTTTTCCTGCTTTTGTATTTCTGACTTTCACAGTTAAAAATAGTAATTTACACCTGGGATATTTAAAATGGATGAAAACTCCAACCACCCTAGGGCCCACCCATGCTTTATTATGTCGATGTGCTACGAAAGACAGACCAACAAGCACCATGGAAGGCAGGGACAGAGACAGGGGTCTACCATTCACACCGCTAAATGTACTCAGCGAGTACTCAAAAGTATTTTGACTTGCCTGTTCCCGGACACTTTGGTGGCCCCTACACCTCTTGCCATGCTATGAGCATCTGGCCTCTGCCGATGCTCTCAGCCTCTTCCCTTCATGCCTCTTCATTTTGCTTTAAAAAATAAACTATCACCCAGATATTTAGGGTGGCTTCCCAAAAAGTACAATACCTGGCTCTCAGAGTTCATGCAGGGAATGTTTATACAGTCAAACACTTCAGCAGAAGAGACAGAAACCCCCTTTTAGTCCTGCCAAAACACCCAGATCCCCTCTGCTTTGCTGATTGCACTTGTTCTTGGAGGTGTACAATGAATGGAAATTCTTGGGCAGAAAAGGGAAAAACATTGCAAATAAAGGCTTCAAACACGGTTTTATAGGATGAAAGGGAAAATCGCTTCCTCCTACAGGCATGTGGATTTTGTCTGTTTTTTGGGGTTTTTTTTGTTTTGTTTTTTTTGGGTTTTTTGTTTGTTTGTTTTTTAACTTGGGCAAAACTCTCTGGTACCTTCGCTGGAAATTTGGGATTCATTTCTACTACCAGCCTCACGGGAATACCGACATTCACAGCTTTTTTCCACACATAGGTAAATCTCTGCCTACCCCACTCAAACCTTTCACTCGGTAATATCTGGATAATTGCTGCCTAGGCTGCTCCGGCATCACAAGTTGAATTTTCCAGACAAGCAACGGAAAAATAATCAGGTCTGAGAAGGCAAAGGGCAGTGCTGGGTCTGCGACAGGGATTTGCAGGGCATGATCAGGGTCTTACGGCGGGTCCCGAAGCGACCTCAGTCCAAAGCAGGTCCTGCGAAGGGTGGAGGCTGAGGGAACCGGCAGCGCACGGGGCCGCGCCGGAGATCCCAGCACGGGAGCAACCAGGGCCGCCTCCTGCAGCAAGCGCAAGCACGGCACGGCAGATGTTTCTAATTGCAGTCTCATTCATGGGTGCAAAAACCTATCCTCCAAACTGCAGGGTCCCTCCTTAATCCAGCAAAACGATCAGCTGGTTTCCTCTCCCACTGCTCTACAGCCCTGGCAGCTGAATGTCAACGCGGCTCACCGATGACTTACTAACAGCCCAGAATATCGAGAAAAGAATAAGCATCAGGGGCAAGATGGGCTGAAGTAGTTCCCTGGCCTGAAAGGGGAACAGATGCTCTTCTCCCCTACACACCGTATCTTGCATCTTCTTGCCAATGCTTTCCTCTTTCTAAAGGCTCTAAGAAATGAATATAATTTTATCATTTTATTATTTATCATCATAAATGAATTGAATATCAGATTGGTAGAGGCTACACCACTTTTATAATTAAACCCATTCTCTTCCCTCCTTTCACTTGATCTGGAAGATACAGAACAGTCCAGCACGGCTCGGTGTGCGTGAAGTGGCCTGCCAGAGAGTAAAGATAGCGAGCTGAAGGAGAAATACCCTCCTTTCATGCAGCATGGAAGAAAGAACTTCTTTTAAATCAACTTTTAGGCTTGCTCAGTTCTTACAGCAAGCACTACAAACCACACTAATCTGAGTTTCTTTCAAAGCACGTGGATAAATGCTCTGGTAAACCAGATTACTGCTCCAGGACGGGCTGCAATGAATAACAGCACGAAACAGGCAACGGTGATCGTGACAGTGAGGGGGAGGGACGAGGCGAGCCGCCAGCGCTCAATTCACCGGCCAGTATCAGCAAACAGGGCAGAAAGGAAGCTGCCTCGAAGATATTAAGTTCATACAATTTTAATGAAAAAAAAGTCGCTAGAGAAAGAATCAAGATCCTATTAACGTCCTCACTGACGGGAAGATTGACACGCGAGTTTGGTTTTATTGGCCACGGGAGGATGCAGATGGCACAGCGGTGGACTCAACACCAGACCGTAAACGCAACTACAGCTGGAAAGCATCTTTATTACATAAAATACAAGCTGGAGAGGCACCCAAAGGAAGCTGCGCTGCTTGTTTCCCTCCTCAGGAACTGTCTTATACTTTTAATTTGACTATACATCACTCACCCCTCAGCTTTTACTTCTTCTGCTACCCTGAACCTCCATTTCCCAACGACAGCTCCTTAGTCCCGTGCCAGCTACAGTGACACAAAACCAGAGTGAACCCTATTCCCATCCTACCCCTGTTCCTCTCACCCGAGGTTAGATTTGGGTGCACAGAATAGTTCAGCTATCTCCATACTCCTGGAATGTCCCCGCTAATTAATTTTTACCACTCTAGTATTTACTGAAAGGGAGGAAATCATCACGTCGAGATTTCACTGCTGTTTTAACTCCTCAAAGGAATTTCTTAGCGGAATTGCGTTTTCTTAAGGACAAAGAAAACTTTGTGATGCCACTTAGCCGGCTTTCGGAGAGGCTGTGTGAAGGCTGCTGTAACTCTGAAATAGCACCTAATTAATGGGCCTGCCCAGAAGACATCAGCTCCCTTCCCAGAAAAAATGCCGTGTTTTGAGGTTGGTGATTGCTCTATGGCAGAATGAAAAATGATGGAAAACGGTGGCCTTTTAACACTTGAAAGATAATAACGCTCATGGGAAACAAACAAATAAAACAACCTCGACCCTCAAACCTATGTAAATGTTTCAGTATCTGTATGTTGACTCAGAGCAAAATCCAGCCATCTATTTCTGAAAATTTGGCTTTAGAAGATTTCAGCCACTTGTTTCCACTTCCAGCAATTCAAGTTTGAATAGCTCTTTGTTTTTGAAAGGATCTTACCAAAATAATTGTTTTGGCGCTGGCACTGCCTTGAAGTGTACACAGGAAGATCACCTAAGCCCAGGTTCAGCAAGCTGCTGGATCTGGACATTGAGTTAGAAGCAGTTATTCTAGCTTGTATAAATACTTATTAATTAATCATAGAATCATAGAATCACTAAGGTTGGAAAAGACCTCTAAGGTCATCGAGTCCAACCGTCAACCCAACCCCCCCATGCCCACTAAACCATGTCCCCAAGCGCCTCATCTACACGTCTTTTAAATCCCTCCAGGGATGGGGACTCCACCACTGCCCTGGGCAGCCTGTGCCAAGGCCTGACCACTCTTGCAGGAAAGAAATTTCTCCTCATGTCCAACCTAAACCTCCCCTGGCACAACTTGAGGCCGTTTCCTCTCGTCCTATCGCTGTTACTTGGGAGAAGAGACCGACCCCCCCTCGCTCCAACCTCCCTTCAGGTAGTTGTAGAGCGCGATGAGGTCTCCCCTCAGCCTCCTCTTCTCCAGGCTGAACACCCCCAGTTCCCTCAGCCGCTCCTCATCAGACTTGTGCTCCAGGCCCTTCCCCAGCTCCGTTGCCCTTCTCTGGACACGTTCCAGCCCCTCAATGTCCTTCTTGTCGTGAGGGGCCCAAAACTGAACCCAGGATTCAAGGTGCGGCCTCCCCAGTGCCCAGTACAGGGGCACGATCCCCTCCCTGCTCCTGCTGGCCACACTATTTCTGATACCATTCAGAAAAGGTGCCCAGTAACGAGGATTTCTGGGCGAGATCAAACCCTCTCCCTAAACCAAGTAAAGCATAGACTTAAAAATACTAGTCTTTGACATTGCATGCAAATGTCCTAACCATTGCCCTGTGGTTTGGTGTGAGTCTTTCTGAAGCAGTACTGAAAAAAAAAACAAAACCAAGCAAAGCCAACCCAGAAATCAGTTTCTAAAGCTTTTGTGACACTTTAATCCACCATCAGTCTTTGCTGTGACAAGATAGCTCACTGAAAACATCATATTAGATCATCTAATGAGCTGGGGGCTATGACAGCTCCGCTTGTGATTTTGAACATGCCATAATTCAATCAAAAAAACAAAACAAAACAAAACACCCACTGCATAAAATATATCTGCTGCCCCCTCTAGTGAAAAGTGAGGCTCCCTAAAAATAAAACAAAGCAAATGCAATCACAATACCTACACTGGATAGTCCTAAGAACTGCAGTAGCCAGTAACGATCATTACTACCAAGAGGAAAGTAAGTCAGTCCTGACGGGTATATACAACAGGTCTGCCCAACAACCACCCAGTTGCTGGATTGGGATCATTTTTGCTGACCTGCATACGTGTTTTGGAAAGCACAGGCACCAGAGAAAGCAGGACTACAACAGCAAGACCTCCCAAAACATCTTCTTTCCCTTACTCACGTATTCCTTCCCTTACTCACCTGAGGGATTCAAAAGAGAGCAAACTATTTCAAAGGAAGAAACACTGACAGAGAGTCCCAGCGATGGAGGCAGCAAATGACACTGGAGACAGCAACGGGATAAAATAGCCTCTGCAGAGGAAAGCAGGCGATGCTGGGCAGGGGACACAGCAAATGGCCACCACTGCTGGTGCGTGAAGCACCTACCCAGCTGCTCCCACCTCTCCGAACGGGCTCGGTACAACCATCTCCAGCCCCTTGCACACAAACCTGGGTGCACCAGGTCTGAAACAACACGGTGCAGAAATAGAGAAACCGAGCTGAATAAAACTTGTAAGTTAAGATTTCTGTACGGCAGTGCCTACTGCATTCCTGACTCAAAGACCAAGATTGAAAAATGGACTTCGAACAATTCTGCACATTTATTTTTAAAAACCTTTGCCTTCGTCTGCTCCTTGAAGGAGGCAGAGTTGTTAGCAGTCTCACAACAGCTCACCTTTCCCTCCTGTGAGAGACGAGGGAGTCCCTTGTCTCCTTTGCCCATGTCTCCCACCTCCTTCCACCCTACTCCTGCTCACGGACAAATGCTGGGAGGGATTTGCCACTGGAATTTTTTTTTTTTGGTGATGGTGGGGTGAGCTCGTTGAGTTGGTTTATTCAGTTTTTCCCTATGATGAAAAATGCCCTTGCACACAATTAAGGCCACAGTGTTTGCTGGATGCTGCCGCTTTTGGACATCCCCTTCTCTGAGTTGCCTCTAGCCTGGCCAGCAAACGGGCAAGGGCAACATGGGAAGAAAGGAGATTCCACCTTCCCACCCACTTCTGGCTCTCAGGGACGTTGAGCTCTTAAAAGCCAGGAAAAAAAAAAACAAACAGATGCCACGTAGAAGCATCACCCCAAAGCCAAGCACCCAAGGCAGCAGGAGGGCTGAGCCTCTCTCCACCTGCCAGCGACCCCAGGGAAAGAGAGTTACGAGCTCCTAAAAAGAAATAAGCACACAATATCCCACGTCTTAAACGCGGCTAAGGCAAAATGACTCTACACTTTAACGACCAGCATTAAAACCAGAGACTTGCTCTGAAATGAAACCGCTGTGGGTAGATCTGCCACAATACAACAGCAGAGGTCCTGGTTTTGAGTTCATTTGTATTTTCCCTGTGCTGACTGCTGTGAATAATTTCATCCCCATCGGGAAGACCGCTAATAAGACACTGCCTTTCGAATGAAACGGGCTCTGCTTGTGAAACTTGGGCCTGGATTTGTATTCAGATTCAATTTCAAATAAATAAATAAATGCACAAACACATAAATAAATGCATAAATAAAGAATATAGCCTCTCTTTCTGGGGCTGTTTTTTGGGCAGCCAGATTCGTCTTCTGTGTCCAGCAATTTTATGCAGAAGGGAATAAAGTCCAACATTTAATTGTTTTCCTCCTCCCACAGGATGCCATAAAATTTTATGTTATTTCTTCTAAGTCTGTTTTTTTCCCCCCAATGTTTTACACATAATTGCCTTTTTGTTTTCAGTAAATCTATATACTGCTATTCACTTTCTTCCAGCTGTTTCCTCTACTGTTCTAGCTCACCTACCCTCTCAACCAATTTTATCAAGCTCTGTTTTATCTCCAAAATTGAATTTTCAAAGTTATTGAAGAAATATGGTTTTCTCTATTTTCATTTCCTCTCTGAACTCCGCCAGGGCTTGTGTTAGATGTAGTTTGGAGCTCCGCATAGTTAGTGGTGTTGCTGGGTTTATTCTACCTCATTGCTATGAAAAATGCACTGGCACATCCTTCCTGAATGCCCTGCGTTTTCTTTGCTTTTCCCACCATTCTGCTCCACAGATCTTGCCTCTCTTTTCCACTAGAGATGCATCAGCCAAACCACAGGTCCATTACACTGACACCAACTATCTTCCATGATTTGTAACTGGAGGGGAAAACATCTCATTTCAATTCATACCATTACACCCAGCTAATATGCATTATCTCATTTTAAAAGATTAAGTACTGTGTAATTTCAGGGAATCTGAAAATGTAGCAGACATCAATTCACTGAATCATAACACGGGCTTTAGGATACTTTTCTCAAACTTCTGGCCAAAAGTAACCTTTCTCGATCATAAGATGAGAATGGACTTTTATCAAATGTCTTTATCGCACTTAAATAATACAAACCAACCTTATTAACAAACTGAGACCTATTAGGTTAGCCCACAGGGTTTGATTCTCCACCACTGGAACTAGAAGTATAACAGGTTCCCAGGAAGGGACCAGCACTTTATATGCACTTTGTACCTTGCAGACGTGTTGCGCGCCTGCAGAAGCAGGGAGGAACCACATCTTTGACGTTTCTGATCATTTCTGTAGAAAGCCCCTTGTTTCTTGCTGCTTTTCCAACCGTAACATCTTATTTACAAGCATTTCATAAACTTCTCCTCTAAAATGGGCGCCGGAACAGAAAACGTAATACTGGGAGGAAACCCTGTGTGACTGAGCCAGCTATAACAGCCACCGAGGCTATAAACCGCCTGATAAATCTCACTGCTGTCATGATTAAAAATCTCTATGTACTTATGGCCAATTTGTATCTATGTATTCTTGCATCAATGTTGGGTTTTAGAGCTTTAACCAGTTATTTTCCCTCTCTGTCAGCCCTACGGCATACATTCAGAGTGCAATTTCCTCAGAAAGATGAAACATGGTAAATTATTAGTCTCCTGTAACATCAAATCCTGTTTTGCACATGTTCCGTTTTGAGTCCACCCATCATGACCACGCACTCAAATGCACAGATGAGGTCTCGATGCTGCCTTACAGAAAGGCTCAGAGGGATATTTGTCTTTACGTTGGGCATACGTTGGGTTTTCATGCCAGCAATACCTCGGTGATCCCTAGACTAACTACTGCAGCCAGGCAGACCCTCCTCTACACGCATTCCAAACACTGACAAACAACCCAAGTTAGCAATACATCTGCCTTGGTCTCCAACAGCTTTAATTTTAATCTTTGCATTTCTGAAGTCACCAAGGTCCTTCCTATATAATAACTCTGTTTTCCTCTACATAAGCAATACCTCCCAGGCAGGTTTTCTCTTAAAGCAAAATGCTGTAGGTTCAGCATTTATCTGCTGCTGGGCTTTGACTAATTTTACTTTTGAGAATCAGAAGTAGAAGCCTGGACAAAGTGCAAGAGTAGTGCAGATAAATTGCTTCTGGCTACCCCAGGACAGCTTTGGTGAGTAACTGGAACTGCCCTGGGGCACGTGGACCTTGCTGCACAGCATCAGCAACTTCCATCAAAATATGCCCATCTTTTGTGCCACGGCCATCACCAAGACATTAAATATAACTGTCCCCAGGACTGCTTTTTGAGGAAATCCTCCCTTCAGAGTAATGTTTCTCTTTCAAAAACTATCTGCTGCTGCTCCTCTCTGAGCCAGACCCGTTAGTCACTTGTTAGACGCACCTGAACTCACTGTTCCTACCAAGATACATATAAAACACAGTTTTGTAGAGTTAGTACCAAGGGATATTCCACATCTCCCTTGCCTCAAAATTAATTTAATTTATCAATCTAAAATAACCAGCTCTTCTTATATCATCAATCTTTGTCAAACGTATGTTACAATTTACACTACTTTAACTTCTTCACTTAAGTTATCTCTTCCTTTGAAAGTTTTGCAGAAACTTGAGGTCAGGCTTGTTCTTGCTTGGATCACATTTATTTTATTTCATCTTTAACACAAAAATTATTTGTATAATTTTGCCATTCTCTGCATTTGACTCAAACACTAGTTAGGAAATTTTGCTGCAGCACCTGAGACCTCATGAATCAGTTCGTGCAGAAATCTGGACACCCCAAATGCCTCAGTCAATCAAAACTCAACTCCAAAAGTAAAGCTTCACAAGTCTTATTCTGGTTATTTCTCCTTTCACGTTCTTACTGACATTATTCATCCTATTTTTTTCCTTCCTGAGATAGTGTCATCCAAAACTGAAGATCATTTCCAAGCATAGACTTATTTTTGGACGTGCTCTACCTCACCCTTGCCGTCTGGCTGCTTCTTTCACCGATCTGGTAAGCGCAGAGATGAAGACCCTTTCAGTCCCAGGTTTTCTTAGCCTGTACAAGGCGCAACTCCAAAACGGACCCTGGACTCTCTCTCCTCAGCGGGCACTTTTGAACCTCTGACATAACGTATTTTGCTGAAACCTCCCCTATAAACGGCTTCTATGAGCCAAAGCTGTCTTAAAGCAGCTGTAGACCCACTTGTGGTGGGAATCCCTTCCAACCATACTTACAAGTCCCATTACTGGATTGGCAGCCAGCCCACCTACGAATCCTAGCAACTAAAATTCAGAGGAATTTCAGTTCAAACACAATTATCTCAGACTACAGAACAGAAAAGGGAGGCACAGCACCACCACCATAAAGTCAGCGCATTTCCATTACAGTAGAAAGGCTAAGATCCTCTGCAGCCCAGAGAATTTGGCGTCAGCCTAAAAATAATCCCCTGATGAAGCAAGTCACTGCATGAACAGCAGAAGTAAGGAACCCTGTTTCTCTTTCACTTTCTGCTCCTCTTCTCCGTACGGATTCTCTGGTGCTCAAAGTACCTTCTGCAATAGTTTTGAAATGGGGAAACAGATAAAGTCTCTGTATTCTGTACTGCCATTTATTTTAATTTAATGTGCATGCTTGAGCTTTTTAGTTCTCCATCACTACGAAGTCAGTTAAAATTGCATACCAGACTTAGAAAGGTTTTATAATGAGAAAAAACCAAGAACAACAATACCATCCTGATACACAGCAGCCAGACAAAGAACACAGTTTCACACACACACACAAATATGAAGAAGAAATTAGACCGCTTCAGTTTAATTATAAGTGAATTACAGGAAGCACCTCTTTAAAATGCAAAGGGAGAGAGGCAGTCAGGCTACAGTTTTCCTCTCCCCAATAATACCAGCAACATCAGACTTGGAAAAATCCTAATGTAGCTGCAGCTAATGGGGAAATAGTGCCTTTGGACACCTGAGGTACAGAATACTTCTACAGGAAATATGGGTATGCACAGATGTCGTGGTTTAACCCNGTGGATGCTGGCCCCAAAATATCACTCACCTCCTCACAGCAAACACAGCAAAGAGCAGTGAGCGTGCTCTCCTCATGGAACTCCCTCTTCCAGCAAGATTAAGCTGTAAACTCAAACCTGTAACCTCAACCTCTCCGTGCACGCTCAGCACGCTCATCCTGGACCGTGCCACAGGGCACAGCACCCAGGGGAGTGCACGTAGGTACGGCCTCAGGTACGTCAAGTGATAGAGATGATATTACCATGCACATATGTACAATAACAACATACACATATCAGCACACAGAGCCATCTGAGGTAGTTAGGAACCGGGCGCATTTTTTAGCTAGAAGAGATTGGCAAGCATACGTTGTTGAATTTCAGTCTGATGGCCGCTGATTATATATCAGACATGGATAATTTTTTTTCTCAGAAACCCTTCTTGATTTGAAAAGAAAATCAAGGCGGCCTTTAAGAGTCACCATATACTGCTAATTTCCTCTCTTGCAAAAGAAAAAATGCAACTATCAAAATTTCTTTTCAAGAAGGCTTTATGAAGGACTAGTCCTAGACCGAGCAATATCCCAAGGGACACAAAGTTTTGAGATGGGTCGAGGCAATAACCCTGCATAAGACATCTAAGAGGAATAAGCTGCTAGTTACCAATTTTCAGAAACAAAGCTGTATGAGCTCCTGTGAAAGAGTGTGATTAGAGGATTAGTGAGGTATGGCTGGATATGTACAGGTTTGTTCCGTGTGAGTGTCCAGCATGGCACGAATGGCACAACCCAGGGAAGACGTTTCTCATTAATTTCTGTAGACCATTTAACATCAATGTTCCTATTCTAGTTTGCCTTTTCACAGTCAGCATGTCTACATGCTGCCTACACACTGCAGCACATTAACGTTTTGATCCAAGATTAAACTCTCATGGATTAGACCGAGCGCCTCAAAGACATGCTAAGATGAAAATTACAATTAATGGGTCATAGGCTCATAGCTCCATATGGTTCAGTAATTCCCAGGTGTATGCAGGAGAATCACTGCAAAGCAGAGAGTCAACAATCGTTCTAAAAACTTTTCATCTCATAACTGACATGACTTGGTGAGAGGGAGCAAACCCAAGAGAAGGTCAGGCTGCTTTTGTAACTCTTTTTTTTTTTTTTTCATTTTTTTAACCAACAAATGTAGGTCCAACAGAAAACTGCCACATCCAAAATCATGAGCTCAAAAATTAGCAAGCCAGGTAATACCATAAAGAGAATCACAGATTTAATTACACCTAGCCTAATTAACACCCAGGTCAGAAGTCCAGCAAGGATTCAAATTAATTTCTTCAAGACAAATATTAATTCAACTGCTGAATTGTGGGACCAAATACCATTCTGGCTTATATGAACAAAACACCAAAGCCACTGGAGCTATCTTCATGTTCACCACTAGAAAATACAGCTTTTGTATCTTAAAGATATACACCAGTGCAGCAGAAAATGGCTTAAAATAAACTCATTCTAGGTTGATGATATTAAATTAAATAGGATGTTTTTTCCAGCCAGGATTTATTTTGCTTTCTTCTTTTGAGATGTAAACCTTCCGGTCCAAAGAAAATCTAAGTACAATTATGGATGCACTAAATAATGGCCACAATAAAGAAATTCAGGGACAAAATTAGAATTAGATATGTCCAAAATATAGGAGGCCTCTGTGGATGTCTGAGGGCTTATTATAAAGCCCTTTTGTAATCTCTCTCCTCTAATCCATTACAGACAGGAGACAGTTTGCTCTCTTAATGAAGCTGAAAACAATAAATATACAATAAATAGAACACACACCAATATGGCCTCTTTCATGTTGAGCTTTGATACTCAAAATACAGCAAGAGCATACAAGATATTTGTGAATAAAACCAGTGGCTTTCTTCAAAAAGGCTTGTAACGTCAGCAATTAAGAAAATAAATCAGTTGGCTAACTCTTGTGCGGGCTTTAAGCTCCAACACGTCACTTCAGTTGAGAATTTCCAGCTCAGGCAGTCAGACACTAAGGACTAAAATGGCAAAAAGCACAAAAAACTGGGCACATGCACAGGCTGAACTTCACACTGGGGCAATACAACCCTACGAAAAGCGTAATGAAACAGGGGAGAGAGAAGCAAGGAGGGAGATGGTGAGAACTTGCATGATTAACACCTCCAGGAACTGAAAGGTCAAGTCCTGATGACTTGCTTGTTTAACAGTCAGTGCCTGAGAAGTCACAAATTTGGGGCCTTCCAGGTTCTGTGAAAGACTGGAATGAATTTTAATCTCTATGTGATTAAAGAGAAAAGGCTAGGACTGCCTCGAATCTGGCCGAGACAGACGTCATGAATAGGAGAGAGAGGACTTGCAAGTGAATTGACCATGACATTGCAGTCAGATATACTTTTTGAGGACAAAACCAGGAGCAGAGTGTACCTCAGAGGCTCTGACCTCTATCTGGAGAGCAAAAAGCCAGCCTAGGTCTGCACAAAGGATATGAACAAAACCACATGTAGCACATGTGAACTTGACTTGTGGTTACTCTAATTTTCCTGGCGGCACTATGCAATACCAACAATTTCTTTGCAGTTAATTAGAAAGATGATGTATTTTCATTCAGTTTTAGAGCCATGCCACACAAACAATATTTAGTACAGAAGAACCAAGGTCTTTCATCCCTTTGGTGCAGCAGGATTTTCTAAAAGAGCTGACCCTCCTCAGATGTCAAAAATAATTCACGCCTGTAGGAAGAACTAAGCTTAGAAGAATGTAAAGAGTACACGTATATTCACACTGGAGAGGCCTGGACAAGCCTAAAACAACCACTGAAACCTCTAGAGAAAACTTGTGGGGAACCAGGGAAGTACAAGAAACTTACCCAACAACAAACCCAATGCCTACCTTGAAAACAGGGGGGTGGGAGGAGGAGCTGGAGAGCTACAGCCCAGACACCTTAATTTCAGTTCCCAGAAACATTCTGCAACAAACAATCCAATAATTTGTGAGCGCTTGGAAGATAACACTGAAATGAGTCACTGTCACTAGGGATTTGTCAACAGCAAATCACGTCAAAATAATCTAATTTCCTTCTTTGAGAGTGGAAGAGAGACAGGCGGTTGGGGAGAAATCGCTGATATCCTGCATCTTGGCCTGAGCCAGGCTTCTGGTGCTGTTTGCCGTGACATTGCCATAAGCCATGGCAGTAAGAAGTGGGACCCAGTATGGTGGGGAAAATTGAGCCCTTGCTAGAGGTTCCTGGCCAGATCCGAAGCCCTGGGGTCTGGCTCTATCCCAGCCAGCTACTTGGACAAAGAAAAAGAAATGGACAAAGACAGCCCAGGAAGGGCATCTGCAAAATAATGCCTTGGCTTCACAACCGATCTGTCCTGGTTTCGGCTGGGATAGGGTTAAATTTCTTCCTAGTGCTGTGTTTTGGATTTAGTATGAGAAGAATGTTGATAACACACTGATGTTTTCAGTTGTTGCTAAGTACTGCTTACAATAGTCAAGGACTTTTCAGCTTCCCATGCTCTGCCAGGTGCACAAGAAGCTGGGAGGGAGCACAGCCAGCTCACCCAACTGACCAACGGGGTATTCCATACCATATGACGTCATGCTCAGTATATAAATAGGAGGTGTGGTCCAGGAAGTAGCGATCGCTGTTTGGGCATTGCTCGGTGGGTGGTGAGCAATTGCATTGTGCATCACCCATTTTGTATATGTTGTTGTTGTTATTATTATTATCATCATTTTCCCTTCCTTTTCTGTTCTATTAAACTGTCTTTATCTCAATCCACGAATTTTACTTTTTTTTTTTTTCCCCCTGATTCTCTCCCCCATCCCACTGCTGGGGAGGGGAGTGAGCAAACAGCTGTGTGGTGTTTGGCTGCCTGCCGGGTTAAACCACAACGGATCACAGCTGAACGGGAATCAGCAGTGTCATGCTGCTGTGCATCATTCTGGGATGGAGGAACGGGTCTACATTGCAACGCTACACCTCTCCTTTGCCCAGCAGCCACAGGCAGAACGGGGCATAGCTATGCCCAGGCTTGGAGCTGCACTTCAAGAAGATGGGGGCTAACCTCGGAGAGTATAGATGAAAACAGCAATAGTGATCCCGTCTGGACAACTCAGTGTATAAGGAAAATCTGCAGGAAATGGGTCCATGTAGTTTAGAGAAACCTGAAGGTTGACGGACAACAGTTTAACTAGGCGAGGAGCAACGAAAAGAGGGTAAACTGCTCTCCATCCCCACTGCAGGTTGGACAACGAGTAAGGGGCTTAAACGGTACGAACAGAGGTCTGAATGAGAAAGAGCTGCAGGGCAGGGATGGCACAGAGAGCGTGCAGAGGCTGAAGAACATGAATAGTCTTCACCAATGCCTTCCAGGAGTCAGGTAGGGCTGTTTTAGGGCACCTTCCACCAGTGCACCACAGCCATGACACTGACAATTTCAGAAAGACCGATGTGTGCACACATTGAGAAGAATATCTTTTTTGCTAATATAGTTTTACAATTTCAACTCCCTCCAACAGAGCAAGATGTTTGGTTTTATGGGTTCAGAGTTACCAAGCTTAGCTTGGAAAGCATAATAAAAGGCAACAGTCTGTCTTTTCATACCACCAAAGATCTAAACGGAGGAGATACGTAGAGATGCGCGTGTTTTCCCTCTGTAGCTCTCGAAGTACAATAGCGTGTTGAGGTTACCAAAGACAATACAGGGAAAACACATCTGACGAGATCACTCATAAATAACTGCTTCACCAATGAAAGTGCTTGGCATGGTTTTACATTGTACACCTAAAAACATCGTAATTACCCTCACAAAACAAGTTACAAAAGAAACTGCATCTGTTGGCCTTCCCAGTGCAAACCAGGACCTCCAAGAGAAAAAACAACCATCCCTCGTTGCAGAGGTCAGTCCCTTGTTGTTTCATTCTAACAAAGAGCAGGCGTTGCTCGTGCCCCTGTCCCCTCTCTGTGCAAGCCAGTCCTGCCACAAACAGGAAAATGAGGATGGATACAGTCTATTACTTGTTACAAACAGAGTAAAAAGGAGAAACTGTGCCAATAATAAATATGAATGATAAAAATAATCTGAATAAGCTGCTACACCTTGAAGGAAAGTCGATTAAAACAGGGATAAAAATGGCTTTATTGATAAGAACATGTATTAATGGGCATAGTAAGTACAAAGGAGCCTGGAAAAGTGAGAAACATGTATTAGTAGTGACTGGTTTGAATATATTTTCAAGGGCCTGGACTACCTAGAAATAACAATTCCTCTAAAAAGAAGTAGGATATGCCTCCTCTTTGTTTACTCTTCAGAATTTTTATTTACCGACCCAATAATAAATGAAAGGTGTGAAATTTCCCTTTTATTATGTGGAAAGCTTCCGAATATAAGAAGGAGAGCATGAGAAATCCTGTTACTAGGAATCTTCTATCATAAACTTTCCTCAAGAAAGCCGCTTGTGCAGCTTACTAACGCTGCCAGCAGCCCGCAGAGACCCCCCGCGGCAGATGACTGTGGCCCCCCCAGCAAGAAATGGAGGTCAGAGCAGTGCACGGCCTTGCATTGACAACAACAGGCACGATTTAAACCTCTCTGCACCAAGCAGAATGATGGTCCCCAAAAAGGTGGTGGAGCTGGATAGCATGGTAAAGTGCAGGGAGCACAAGGTTAAATCCATACCCTGCTAAGCCAGTGACACAGAAGATGCACAACCTACGTGTCCCGTGCTCTTTGAAACCCTTCATCCGCTGATGCCGTTGGCAAAACTCCTGTCGTCTCCAGTGATTTAACTCGTAACGTGGTTTCTTTGCTGGGAGGAGAAGAGTACAAAAGGATCTCGTGCGACATGGCCAACGCAGATTTTTCCAAAGCCTGATGGGAGCGACCCAAAGAAGGAGGATCTCCAAAAAACCACTGCTTCCCAGTAACAACAAAGATCCTCCCAGCTTTCACAGCACCTCAGTGACTGCTGTAATGAGTCCAGTGTCCTCTGGACTAGCTCCATTAGAAAAACCTGATTATGTACCAGCACAATCGAGGTCTAATTTCATTCCTGCTGCTGAGTGAAAGGAATGTGCCTGCTGACACCATTTTTTTCTCCGCAGGTAAAATGATTTGCAAAACTTCATATTAACAGCAGTGGACAACACGTCTGAATAATAAAAATAAAAATAAAATCTACCAAGAAAGAGTGCAGAGAAAGTGGCAACCTTTCTTTTAATACGTATATTGCCATAAAAGACTCTATTTTATGAGACGCTTATAGTCACAAAGTCAAACATTTGAAAGTTAGACAGGAAGATAGTGATTTACAGAGCAAAATAAATAAGCATGTAACCAAGTACATGATGTAGCACAGCAGCATTCACAGACAGAATTAGTCTATGTCAACCCAAATAACCTTAAGCTTTTAATGCTTCACTTCGTAATCATAGCTTTAGTTGAAATGCGTATTTCTTTTAATTAAGGGAATAAGTCTCCTAATATGGGACAACAAAAAGGAAATATATTTACTTAGCATCTTCTTCTATTAAAATGGCCAACGGCAAAAAATAAAATCGCTGAATGGCCACCTTAATTATGGCCAACCTTTCCATGAGTTGGTTGCTTGTTGACTTCGTTACTCCCAGTTCTTGTCCCAGGAGAAGGGCATTTCCCTGCTCAGGCTAGCGATGGCCACGGCACCCTGGCACCACTCCCCAGCCACCACCTTCTGAGCTCCAGAGCCCTTGCCGACCTTCTCTCCTCCAGCAGAACCGTTGGAGTCCTTTCATGATGTTTGCAGACCTTTGAGGGTTTTTTCCCCTAACTCCTTTTTTTTTTTCTAACTGCAACATTCCTTCTCATTCTGCTGTTTACCTTCATGATAATTTCTGGGGATTTCACCGAACGCCACAAGCCCTAGTCAAGAGTCTCACGGATTTCCCTCAATCCTTTTTGGTTGTAACTCACTGTGTACATTTGCCCTTTCATTCCTATCTCTTAACTAGTTTTTAATTGTGAAGCTGGTCTCTCTTTTATCATATCACAGCATAGTTTCTTTAAAATAGGACATGGCCTAACGCACAATACAAAGCCAGAAGAAAACCTTTGCTCTTGAAAATACCATTTGTAGGAAATAAAGCCCCATGGTCAGTCCACTGTCCACGCAGGCACTCCCATTCGCTCTCAAAAGCCCATGAAAGCCTTCCCAAGAAACAACCAGTTTTTTTTGGTTCCTTCCAGGAGGTGCCGCATATCTGGCAGCTATGCAAGCTGACATGCTAACGAACGTGGGTGCTACCAGCTTTTCCTCCCCTTGTGTTATCTCCGGCAGGGTCCCTCTGCAAGAACAGCACCGTCAGGAGGAACTAATCCCCTGTTTGCAGGTCAAGGGACTATCGCTTGCCTTGCCGAGGTGGGAGCAGAGCTCTGCCCGATTAGGCAGGACCTAACCGTGCCATATCTGCCCAGTACCTCCCCTCCCCTCACTGCTACAGAATTAGGAAGAAAGCTCCGATGTTAGCGTATCCTCTGAGAAATCACGAAACCAGTATCCTACAAACGAGAGCTGCCGCAGCTCTGCAGCACTTTAGCACTGCCATGAAGTGGGAGGGAGCATCACTCTGACCCTGGAAGCTCCTCACCCTCATCCCGAAAAAGCCTTGACCTTGAGTCAGACGGCAGCAGGATGTCCCTGGGTGTCCCAGACCTTCAGGGATACCGAATCTGCATAAAGGCCAGGGAGTTTATTTAACAGACTGTGCAGACACTCTCCTCCGCAGCTTCTCGGGTGCTGGCTCCATCTATTTCCCACGAATTTCCACAGCCTTTCCACCCACCTGCATTAGTCATAAAACTATTAGAAAAGGCACCATCCAACAACTGTTTATCCAATCCTAAAACCCACGTTGGGAAGAAGCAGGGTGAAACATCACAGAAAGATGCTGGTCTCACTCGATGTACCAGAGGGGAGAGACGCACGTGCAAGACCTTCCTCACCTTCAGAAGGTTACATTTATACTGGCGGCTTTCTGCCCATCTTGGTGGCATTTAGGATCAGAGCATCCATGTGCTCTGGGGAGGACAACCTTGTCCTTGCATTAGACTGAAACAAACCCAAACTCCACCAACCCAAACTCCACCAACCCAAACTCCACATTTCAACCTACCGTTTATGTGCACAGAAGGTTTTTTAACGGAGCAGAGATGCTGTTCGCTTCATGCTGATCCTCCCTCTCTTGAGTTTCAAGGGGATAGCCTAGCTTCATGGAGCTAACGTGAAACAGCTGGAAGTACCAATACACCAGTGTCACCAAAAAGCTATCATGGTGAGGAGGGTGCAAGCTTCTGTGAACAAACCTGAAAGAAATACTGATTGATTAAAAAGTGCCATTCTCCCAAGATTATCAGTTTGACTACTCAGAGCCTGGATGCCTTATCCAGGAGAAGCAGAGCATTCAAAGACACCCTATTCTGATTCTTCCTATTTCAAATATAGATATGCAACATTTACATCTACTCCCATTCCTCCTCTCATTCTCACTTTTTAAAAAAACCAAAAAACTTTCTCTAGAAGACTGTCTTTAGTCTTGCCCTCAGACACTGCTGTGAACTGCTCTGTGGTGTAAGGCTATCTTCTACATGACCAATCGACAAAAAGAAAGCTCTATGAATAATTCAATTTTTTCCAATAACATCCGTGTTTGTGCTTCAGATTCTGGGCTACTCACTGCTATGCTGTCTTTTGGAATTTCTAACAAGAAAAAAATGCATCTCAAGAGATTCTCGCAGCGACTATAGTTTTAATATTAAATAAGAAAACATTCAAATGATCTCATTCTCATTTACAATTTTCCATGCTGCCAGTGTTTGCATATTCATCACCTCTCCAGGTCACTAGACACACATTGCCTTTGACCTTGCTAAATGTCAAAAAGCTCCTAGCATTTTGCTTTGCTGATCAAGCCATCAATTATTTCCATATATTTTTCCTCCCTTGCTCCGTTCAGATAAATTGCATACAAAGCTATAATTGCTTATGCACTATGCTGAAATCGTTCTCTATCATCTTTCACTGAAGATTTCATAGAAGAGATCTTGGTCGTTGTTTTCCGTAAAAGCACGAGGAGAGTTTTCTGGAAAATTTCTAGTCAAAGAACTAAGGAACTGGGAACTCTACCCATAGGTTAAACACAAGGACAGTGGCAACACTCTCTGGACTGCCTAAATACACATCGCCATAGGGTAGGCTGAATCTTTAGACTCAGGTAGGCAGCACATATCTGTGCCATGTGAGAGCAACCCTGGGAAAAACCTGCAGCCCAGGGATGCGGAGTTCCTCCGACACAACACACCAGGATGGAGAAAGCAACTTCAGAGAGCAAACCCAATGGGAGCAACATATATTTTGAAGTTTTAAAGTTGTTAAGGTCATTTATTAATTCCCATACTCCAAAAAGACATGAAAAAAGGCCCAGAAATATAAAAGTAGCAAGGCCCAGTTCTAGCCCTCTTTTAGCCCACCCCCTCTCCCACCACAAACTGCCTAAATCAAAACTAAATCCTATCTACAGAGAAAGAAGTCGTTCAGAAAGTAATAAATCAACACTCTGGGAATGTATTGGATTATTGTAACACTTGTCCTGAATACCAACCAGCTTCTTCCACTCAAATCTTCAATCATAAGAAGAAAAAAAAAAAGTATAACTGTGATGTAAATAATATGAATGTAAAATGTAAATACTGATTTCCTTTATCATTCCAACCTGCTTAAAAATAGATTTCAGTGCTTATTTAAAAATAAAGTAATTTTCCCCATTCAATTCCCCATTACAATTCCCAGACTACCCCCTTTTTAATACATTTTCATAGTCAAAATTTTATAAGCAGCTTTAAAAATCTGGAAGGTTTCACTCTCTGAGAGTTTTACTTGCACTCCTGATCCCCACTCAGGAAACAACACCATTAACTCGCCTGGCTCTGCCCAGCAACACGAACGAAGAACTTGGAATGCAAAAATCTTCCTACGCAATGAGCTGCTGTCACGGCCCCGGGAACCACAGGGCACTTGTCTCTGGAGCTGAAACTGGCTGTGAACATCTCCAAACTAGAGCAGTGCTCCCGGTCCCCGTCCCCCTTCCTGCCCGTCCCCACTCCCTGCAGGGCTTTGTCCACCCAGCTTCAAAAAAAAAAAGACCATGGACTCAAAGTCTGGAAGTCTCCTGGCAAACTACTGCAGGGATTAGCCACCCTACCTGTTAAAAATTCCTCATAATTACTTTCCTAAATCTCCATGAGTTTTAAGCTCATTAATTCTAGTTCTATTTTGGTTGGAGAACACTTCGTTCCTTTCTTTTGCAACAACCTTTTATTTCATTATTAATATAATATATAATATTTACATATAAATATTTCATCAGGCACATATTTAGACAGTCACAGAATAGATATGGCAATTTTTCTGAGCTGCCAAATTGCCTGTCTAAAGCATAAAAGATTATTTTTTCCCATCCTCAGCTGCAAATAACATCTACAATCAAAGCAAAGCGGACCCAGTTCTGAACTCTCCTGCCAATGTAAAAGCCAAACAACTAATTTATGCCCCACTGATACACTCCAGATTTGCAATGATGCACCTGAGATCATAATTCAGCCTCATATTTCTTACTAATTAGCTCTGCTCCATTTCAAATATAATCCCTGAAGAATGTTCCCCTTCAGCGTGATTTCATTAGTTGTTTAGAATTTATTACCGAGTAGGACTGACATACATAAACTGGAACTCAAACTGAAAGGAAAATTCAGAGCATCACAATGTGGCCAGCTGCTCTGCCAACCAGGTTACCATGAAGTATCTTTGATGTTTTAAGAGGCTTTACAAGTACTTGGAGACCAATGCATTTGGAAAACAGTTTATATTATAAACAATATTTTATGTAGCACCAAAGTAAAACTGGAGCATATAAAACACGAGCCCAACACGCAGCAATGTCCACTGTGAAAAATGATTCTGTCCTTCCTGCTATCATCACTTTATAAGGTACACGATGTAAACATTTGATTATGTTGTACCTGATGGCATTTTTATTTCCCGAGCATTCTCTTCCAGCAGTAAAAGTGGTGCATTTAAATTATTTCTGGGTTGCATCCTGTCTGCCAACAGCGGGCATTTATTTATTAATTTTAACTTTTATTTATCCGAATTTGCAGACAAGAAAATGGTCAGCGCTGTGAGCAGGTGCAGGGCGCTGAACGTTGTCACCGCACGTAGTCCCCACTTTCCACTTGTCTGTCTTAGTGCCCTTCTGAAAGCGAACTGGGACAAACCACCTTTAGGAGGACGTGTCTGGAACAGCCCTTCCTTTTCAGATGTCACCCTCTCAACTCAGAGCAAGGAAGCCACATCCTGGAGACCTCACGGCAGGAAGGTTCATGGCCGGTGGGGCTTCTGATGGGACCCCCAAGGGCAGGCGCAAGCTTCAGCAGGAGCTGGGGCTCCATCTGGACCAGCATCTTTCATCTTTGAGCCCCAGCTTTGGGGGAAACGAGCAGTGTGTCTTGCAACACCAAAACAGCAATATCAACAGTGCCGTTGCACGAGCACTTTTAGGTCACCATGAGCCATCACGGGTCTCTAAACAGTCACATAGATGCCTCCTCTGCCACACTCAGCACCCCTTTCCCACTGGCAGGCACGCAGCAAACCACACAGGGACAGCCGGCACCGCTGCTTCGCGAGGCTGATTTTGCAGGGTTAGCCCAGCCCTCCCAGTAAACTGCTCACATCATTTAAACCCGCTGAAGGGACCCTCCTGGACCCAGCAAACGGCCTTCCCCATGCGAAAAGCTCTCCAAACTGTGGAAGGAAGATACAGAAGGATAAATGCCATTCTCTGAAGGGCTCATATGTTGACCATATTATAGATGACAGCACATTCTAAAGAGCCTAGTCGGGGGGAAGAAACAGGCAGAAAGTCCCTGCAGAGGCCGTGCAGAGGAGCTGGCTGCACAGCAAACCAGCTATTTGGTGCTGCCGGCTCCTCTCCAGGGCAGAGACGCCAAGACAAGATCCATGAGTCCTGGGAAAATCTCTGCCCTGCGAATGCTGTCTCTGCTTGCACGGCTTCTAGGAAACCCGTGCCGGCAGGACTTCACAGACCAGGCTCTGCTGATGACTTATCTACAATGACAGACCTCCCTCAGCTCTGTCCGTAGCATCGTGACTACCTTCACAGGCTGGATCGATGGGCCGAGGCCAATGGAGGAGGTTCAACAAGGCCAAGTGCCGGGTCCTGCCCTTGGGCCACAACAACCCCAGGCACCGCTCCAGGCTTGGGGAAGAGCGGCTGGAAAGTGCCCAGAGGAGAAGGACCTGGGGGGGCTGGTCGACAGCGGCTGAACACGAGCCGGCAGCGTGCCCAGGTGGCCAAGAAGGCCAACGGCATCCTGGCCTGTATCAGCACTGGTGTGGCCAGCAGGAGCAGGGAGGGGATCGTGCCCCTGTACTGGGCACTGGGGAGGCCGCACCTCGAATCCTGGGTTCAGTTTTGGGCCCCTCACGACAAGAAGGACATTGAGGGGCTGGAGCGTGTCCAGAGAAGGGCAACGGAGCTGGGGAAGGGCCTGGAGCACAAGTCTGATGGGGAGCGGCTGAGGGAACTGGGGGTGTTCAGCCTGGAGAAGAGGAGGCTGAGGGGAGACCTCATCGCGCTCTGCAACTGCCTGAAGGGAGGTTGGAGCGAGGGGGGGTCGGTCTCTTCTCCCAAGGAACAGCGATGGGACGAGAGGAAACGGCCTCAAGTTGTGCCAGGGGAGGTTTAGGCTGGACATTAGGAAAAAATTCTTCACTGAAAGAGTGGTCAGGCCTTGGCACAGGCTGCCCAGGGCAGTGGTGGAGTCCCCATCCCTGGAGAGATTTAAAAGACGTGTAGATGAGGCGCTTGGGGACATGGTTTAGTGGGCATGGGGGGTTGGGTTGACGGTTGGACTTGATGATCTTAGAGGTCTTTTCCAACCTTAGTGATTCTATGATTCTATGATCCTTCTTTTATTCTGGGGGAGGAAGGCAAAGAAGAGTGAGAAATGAACACAAGCACTTTACAGGGTCGTCTTTTAGTCTTGTTCTTCCCCCAGAGGTCTTCTGCAGTCTCCCATGGGATGTGGACAGCAGAGTAACAACAGCGACCAAATCCCATGGAAGATGTTTAGCTCTTCTTGCTGCTGATGCTGTACTTCCATGATCCTAATTAATCTCCCAGAGAAAAGCTGGCAGGGCTCACAAAAGCTACCAAACAATAAAGATCAAAACCAGTAAAGCCCATAGCTTGTGACGAGTGCCAACACACCTAAGAGAAAACGGTACAGGATAAAAATAGCAATAAGCAATGTATACGAGGTTTATTGACCAAATCAGATATTGCATGTCTTTCATTGCTACAGCATCCTCAGAATCCCATCTCCAAAATCTCTAGGGCAGGAATCGTTTTCTCTATTTTACAGACGGGGAACTGGGACAAAGAAAAACCATCCCAGACACTTTTCTTAGGACAGGCTCTGCTGCTTTCTGCAGATGCTTCACGCTCCATAGCCACGCAGGGAGCACAGGTACCTAACTTTCAGCTGATTAAAATTTTCAGTCAAATTCCTCTTCAAAGCCTACTCAATTAGACGTCAAAACAAGTATCTTCTTTGTTGTATTTTACTGTTGAGCAATCACTTCAGGACATGACAAGGATTGCATGACTCAGTGTACTAAAAAGCACACCGACCACGTCTTGCGCAACAGACCTGGACTAAGAGAGATGAGTCTTCCTTTACTTTTGGTTTCCCATGATGCCTTTGCAATTTTCTATTAGAATTGTTAGAATTTGATGGTAAACATGAAAAATCAAAAGTCTTAAATCACAACTTGAGGCCAAACTGTGACAAAGCACAGTCCTTTTCCTAGCACCAGTCATTTTCCTAGAGAACTCAACAGTCTGGGGTCCTGAGATCACTGAGCATGGGGTTAAAGGGACAGCAGAGAGAAAAGAGAGGAGCGGAAAAGAAAAACTCTGTTAAAACTGGTCAGATGAACTGAGAGTGTGTCAAATTAAGAAAATGCCTTTATCTTTGAATTTATCCTTAATTTTTCTTTAGTTTGAACAAAGGGATATGACCTAGAGCAGTAGTTCCGCTGAAAGATTTACCCCATGGAGCAAAACACAGTAATACACCACTTCGGTGAGACAGAAGGTCCTATTCCCAGAAGCAGAAACTCTTCGGACACCCTATAGAATGGGAATGTACCCAGCTACCAATGTCCATCTGCTCACACACCCACACACCATGTACAAAGTGAAATCAATGAGTTATTACAGAAATAAAAGTGTTTCATCAAATATCTTTCCCTGTTTATAACTGATAGAAGCGTCTAAAATAAATATTACAAAATTACTGAAAAGAACTGATTTTTATGACAATTGAATAAATGCTATGCTAGTTATAGAAAACGATGCTGAAGTCGATGTGAACACACGTACTTTCCTCCCACAAGAAAAAATAATCAACGCATCACATAATATCTGCTTTGTCCATTCGTCTCCAAATTGCCACTTGCTAGGATCTGAATAAAGTGAGTAGAAATCTAAACAAGAACAGATTAAAGAAAAATCTCCTGTAAATACCTGTTGTGCTCCTGCGTATTACAACCATTTTCAAGTTGTGTCTCTGTCGTGGTATAACCCCAGCCAGCAGAAAACAAACGCCACGCAGCCGCGCACTCACCCCCCCTGCCCCCCTCCCACCGGTGGGATGGGGGAGAGAATCAGGGAGGGTACAAGTAGGAAAGCTCCCGGGTTGAGATAAGAACAGTTTAATAATTGAAATAAAACAGAAGTAGAACAGCAATAATAGCAAATGGGAACAACAGCAATAACAGAATATACAAAGCAGACGATGCACAGTGCAACTGCTCACCGACCGCCGACCGCGTGTCCCGAACCGGGGGGCGAGCCCCCCCCACACACCTGTTTTTTATACTGAGCATGATGTCACACGGTATAGAATACCCCATTGGCCAGCTGGGTGCTCCCCCCGCCCTGGTGCAGGCATCACCCAGCAACAGCCAAAGCATCAATGGGCCATTAACGCTCCTTTCACCGAAACCCAGCCCAGCCCTGAGCTATGGGGAGGAAAGTTAACCCTGTCCCAGCCGGACCCAGGACAGTCTCTCATCTCTTTCAGAAGATGTGAACTGCTGCATCTAATGCAGCACTAAAAATACATAAAACCAGAGCTTTTTTCCCTGCCAGGGAAATATTGTAAAATAACAGCAATCCAAGCAATGCACCCACCAGCCTTTGGAAGACAGCGGGAGTCATCCCACTGGGTCCATCAGGGACTGGCTGAGGGCCTGAAGAAGTGCAGCTGGTGGGAAGCCCACATCAACGTCCTGGGAAACATTCCCCAAGACCCAGATTCAACCGTCCCTTCTTCTAACATGAAATGCATGATTGCCTCCCTGCTGAAGATGATAACAGCATCTGCTTAAAAGCTTTGAAATGGAGACCAGGATAAACATTGCAGAGCTCACTGGATAAATAGAAGAGTTTGACTGCAAAAGACTTGAAATAAAGTCTTCCAGGGCAAAATGTGGGACACATCACAGCTGTTATACAGAGCCATGTCAAGAGTGCTTCTGAATACTTGTACTTTCCAGTATCCCCCAGTGAATCGAGCTTCTGAGGATTCAAAAAAAAAAAAAAAAAAAAAAAAAAAGGGAAAAAAAAAAAAGGCAAAAAAAAAAGAGAAAAAAAAAAAGGAAGCAAAGCTGAAAATTATTTTTATTACCTGAAAACACATGAAACAGAGCTCTTTCTGGGCTCATAATGCTCCCAAGGATTGAGACGAGAAAGTCTTGGCACTGGGGATGGGATGGCCAGCTTGCCCTGGCCATTACTTTGTGGGTTTGCTGTTTGTAACTGCTGGAATGGATTTACCTCCAGAGCTTCCCCACTGAAGGTCTGGCTTTATCGGGAACACCTTCCACACACGTATTTGTACGTGAACTGAATTACTTGCAGAAGCCTCCATCATCCACGTGTCCATCATCCACACATCATCGCAACCAACCCAAACCAGGACGTTATATTAACCATGCTGGACTCTGCATGGACGTATGGAAAAGACGATGTACACTGACAAAAAGAGAATATCAACTAAATGGCTACGATGGAGGATCCAAGTGGCCAGAAACCAAAATCTTCTCTAGTTCTCACAGCAAATCAGTGACAGAAAAGGGGAAAGAAGCCACTTCCCTCCTCCTTATTCATGAGGACCATTGCTCCACTGTTTGCATAGCGGTTCTTGTTTGCAGATTCACAGGGCACTGTGCGAATCAGCTCTTACTGAGTTTATCATTCATGTTTCCTCTCTGCTCTTCAAGATCATCAAGGCCTGCAACACCACACAGTCCAAGCTATCTGAAAATCTTGCACACTATCACCTTTCTCACCCGTCACTGTTGCTCTCTGAGGAACTAGTCTTAGTCAACCATTTCCATGAGCCACGCTGCTGCTGTCCCAACCCGACCCGTCCTCCAGTGCCCCAAGAGCAACAGGCTAGGGAGTATCACAGTAAGTTTTCACAACCCTGGTTTTCTTTAATTTACAACCATACAAAGCAATCTTTTCTTGTGTTTTTAATGTTTGCAATGGATAGCAAAGACATGTCCCAGCAAAGCTGTGGTAGCCAAAATATACCACATCCATCTGACTGATAAAAACCTGATAAACGGCAGCAACTGAAAATCCCTGCAATGGTTTTGTGCTGCTGCTCTCTGCGTTTTCCCCAGCATCGACCTCTCCTTTCTCACACCGTTCATGCTGCGAGGGCCCAGGACACGGTACCACCAGCTCTATCAGCCCTGACGATGACCTGTTCCCTGGTGGCATGTCCATATACAGGACAGACTTGGGGCCCTGTCCATATATCTAACGTTCTGCCCTTCCATGTCTTTCATCTTCTACCTTTTCATGACATTTACCTTCTGTAAATCACCTTTTCTGTGCGGCTAAAATTAAACACCTATAACGACGACGGCTTGTTACAGGAGATCTGAAAGAGAAGCTGTGCCATCGGGAGTAGTCCTAGTCATGTTAACCACCAAAGCCATCACCAGAATAACCACGATCCTGGTAATAATGACATGAGTATAACTTCTTGTGTCAGCAAGGGCTCCCCAGTGCTACCAGAGCTCTGGATTACGGCAGCTCGTGCAGGCTGGTCCAGCCCATTCCTACAGGAGCCAGTCTTCCCTGCAACATGTGCTTTAAAACTGCCATCGGGAGGAGACCAATTCTCCCGTGATCATTTTATGCTCTACAGGGAAAGACAGACCTCTCTGGAGGATGATCTAAGATCCCAGCTATTTTCTGCAATTTCTAGACAGAGCCAAAGACACCTCTGCTCCCGTTTTAGATACATCAGTGCGGGTGGGTGAAGCCAGTCCTAGTGCAGAGGAACCCACAACCAGGAGAAGCAGGCTTGACTCTCTTGGTGTCATTAATCCGCATGACTGCTGGCTGGGACAGAAGCATGCTTTGATAAAAAGCTGTGCCGGCACACCAGTAAATAGCTCTGATGAAAGCGCTGCAGATACCACAACATGTAATCAAGTGCATTAAATAATTTGTTATACAACAGACCTTGGGAAAAACAAATCAGTTGATTATTAGTAATAACTATGTGTATTGCAGCATCTTATCCCTGGAGGTCCCAAAAGAGGTCAGTCGTGCTGAGCACAGAACACTGTTAAAAAGCAAATCTGCCGTAATATTTGGGCGTCTGAAACCAGAACAAATGAGGGCTGCACAAGTCACTTTATAAAAAAAGTGAAAATAAGTACCAACAATACAACACACCCGAAAGTCATTTAGTGAACATCTTTATCACATACACAGCAACAAAGAATGGCTCATTATTTCCCATAAACCAGACTTTTCATTTTCCAGTAATAAACGCTGAGCATTTCCAAAAGAATTGATCTTCCCTTACGTTCTCCTTCCCATTGCTGATGCTGATGGTTCACATTCAGAGTCAGAGCAGACTATGCAGATCTGCATGCAGATCAGCTAAGATGGAACAGGTCTTTCTCTCATTTTTTTCCTCTTGTTTTACACAGTACCAACAAATGAGATCAGTATCAGATCTGCATTTATAGAAATATGTCCTCCTATCTCATGTGCTTGTTCCTGTGTCAAGAGATTTAAAGCTAGGCATTGGGAAAATAACGATTGCCTCACACTTCTTTTTAATATAAATGAGACTCCTATGTCATTTTTACTTCTATATTTACATTAAAATCATGGATTCGGGAACTACAGAGCCAAACAACACACCATCAAAAATGTAACAACCATAAGATTCTTGCTGCTGTGTATTAAATCAACTTCTTTTTCTCGGCAAAACCACATTGAAAGAAAATAAGGGTCTACTTACACTGTACAATAAGCTGTACCAAAGCTTCTCTGGGTTTCACATTAAACCCGTTGTATTGGCTGGTCTGGCACCTGTAGGTTCCTGTCATCTCCCTGGACACGTTCACTATCCTCAGGATCCCATCGTAGCTCTCCGTCTGCATCGCCCCGTCCGGCATCGCGACCTCCTTGTCTGCTCGGGACCAGAGAATGATGGGCTTGGGCTTCCCTGTCACCTGGCACTGCAGCTCGATCGTGTCCCCTTCCCGGGTGACCAGGGGTGACTTTTCTTGAGGAACAGTCAAATTGGGTGGGACTTCAAAGGAGAAAAAGAGATGGTTCAACAATTAGCATTACAGAGACATCAGGTGGCTTTCTTGCTTGTACAGTCATAATTATATATGAAGAATTAATTTTACACAGACAGCAATGCATAGTGACTACCTATATTGGAAGACTCTGCAATGCTACTGTATTTACGAGACAAGGTGCTCAGCTGCTTGAAGTGGTTAAAATAAGATTTAAGAGCCCCAGCTATGACACTTATTTGCTTCTCTACGCATCTCTGACATGCCAATACACCACACCAGTGTACATCAGCGCATTCGGACCACCGGTCGCAGCTAATCACTGCAAATCATGGCTTTCCTTTTTATGAGTATTTGGCATTAAATCCCCCTTTTTGTAACAGACTGGCTGCTGATTTTATTCAGCCTATAATGGCCCCGCAATGAGGAAGAATTGTGCCAATTCAGAAATCAGCTCAGAATTCAAGACCTGAAACTGAAATGCAGTTGGCATCTTTCTATCACAGGAGGTTTATCAAAGTGGCATTTCTTTCACAGAGATTTGCATTAACAAATCCGGAAGGAATATGTGAACATCTGTTTCCAGCAGGAGTTAGACAGCCCCTTGGAGCAGGAATACCTGGCACCGCTGCACAGTGAGCTGGCGATGCCCAAGGACCCATCCTTCCTCCCCTCCGCGGTCTTACATGACAGAGACTTTCTAAATGCCCCCAGTGCTGCTCCGAATTATCAGCCTCGGCTCTGAATCACCAGTCCTCAGCAGCGAGGAGAATCATAGAATAGTTTGGGTTGGAAGGGACCTTTAAAGGTCATCTAGTCCAACCCACCCCTGCAAGANTGCAAGGTGCTTGATCAGGACAGAAATGCCGTGGCATCCCTAGCAAGGGCATCGGTGTTTGCACGACGGGCATCCCAGTGAGCTTCCACCATCGGTCCCACCAGAGGCGGCCCCCCTGCCTCAGTTGTTTAGGAGACAGCGTTTGATAATTACAAAGCACTGCAAGCTCCGCCGGCCTGACGAGAGCAGTTTTGCCATGTCCAATTATCATTCCCATCTCATCATACCTACATTGTGTTTATGGCCAATCTCTTACTCCTCTCAGCGCAACACAAACGAAAGCTCCGTCTCTGAAGCTGCCTGTGATCTCCAGAACACACACGGTGCCTTCAGAGCCCTGGACCTTTGCTTAGGGGGAGGGCACGGGCTGCCGCGTGGTGGGTGAAGATATGGAGAAGCCCAATTTAAACACTGCCCGTCCTCTTTCTCCCCTTGTGCCTTCTGAAAACTCGGCTGCCTTTATGGGTCTGCTGTTCTGAATCACGTAGAGAGATGCTTTCTGTTTTAAAACAATCCCTCCGAGGAGCATCACCTCTCCACGCTGTCCTGCCCTCACCTCCTCTGCTTGAATGCCAGGGCTGACAAAATACAGCCTGCACCGTAACTCCTGTCCGCAGGAAAAAATAATCAAAGGCTATTTTCAGGCCCCCAGAGACAGAAACAACAGACTTGTACCAGTAAGAAACAGTTCCAGTTTTCCCTTGGGATCTACCCCGTATCTACGGGCCTGACAAGCCTGCTGGGAACCAGAGTCAAATCAGGGACTTTCATAGGTATCAAAATGCTGTTTTCAGCTGTTTTGAAGGATTTAATAGCTCCTTCTGAATCAGGTGGGACTTGCAAAAGTGGAAATAACTTTTTCCACAGGAGAGTAAAGGAAAAATTATTTAATACTTCAAAAAAAGAAGGAAAAAAAAAGAAAAAGCAAAAAGAAAAAAAAAGAGAAAGACTGCTTAATAAAACATTCTCAACATTAATAAAACATTCTTATTTTTCACTTATGCCCGTGTGTCCCACAGCAGGTCCTGAGCACAGGCCAGTGCCCAGGAGACCTGGATCACTTGGAGGGAGCCCAGAGGAGAACCACCCCATTAAGATGCCCAAAAGCCCCTGGTGAAGAAGGGCTGCAGGACACGAGATGGTCCACCCCAGCGAAGGCAGGGTGGTACAAAGCCATGACAGCAGTCTTGTCAGAGCTCTACCAGAGCTCAGAGAAAAAATGCAGAGGGAAAAGGGTGCTGAAGGTGGCAAGGGACGAGAGAGAAGGAGCAGGTGAGCTCTGCTCTGTGGTCCTCCGAGCTATTCTGGCTGTGTTTCTCCACCAGCGTGTGCCCTTCCCTCTCCCTCATTCCTACATCCCAGGCTTTTGCTGTGAAGTACACGGTACTTGTGCTGGACCTGCATCAGCCAGGTGCTTCTGGTGGGACCCCTCCATCTTCTCTCCTGAAAGCGAGCGCATCAAATAGATACCAAATGGCCACTTCCTAAAGCAATGCTCTATGAAAACACAGACTAAACTGGGAAAAAAGTATTGTTCCGAGAAGGAAAATACAGTTTAAAGAGCAAGGTTTGAAAGCACGCTGTGCACTGCCTGCCTGCAGGAAGGAGCCTCCTTCTGAACATTTTTTCCAGCTCACCTGGCTTGTGGCTTCTCAGCTGAGTTCAAATAATACACAGCTCTGTCTGGATCAGCAAAAAACCATTTACTTTGTCCCTTCCTCTCTGGGCAGTGGGTCTGCTCCCTGCTTTGAACCTGCATGTCCCAGTCGGTACGGATGCTGCAGGCTCCCTCGTAGCCCTCCTCTCGCTCCCTGCCCCTCCGGCACCTCCAGCTGCCCCAGGGATGCACAACATTCTCCCAACTCAGGGATTCACTGACCGTGAGAACAGTGAGGCCAAGACCATGGGATCACCGCCCTCAAACAAAATACCTGCTATCAAGAGGGAAAAGGTCTGCTAGCTGCTGTGTACCAGCCTTCAGTGCTATCTACAGTTCTGCTTGCAACCCCACGGTCCAGATGGGTCCAGGACATGAGTTTTCCCTTTGGTGGTTGTCCATGTAGACCTATTTCTGGACATGTTGTGCTGGCAGCTTGTTTCAGACTCCATCCTTTCCAGACTGCCATCAAAGCAACCCATCAGCCTCAGAAATGACCCATCTTCTGGTCGGGGCAAGGGTTGTAACTTCTCATCTCAAGCACTGAGCCAGGAGCAAGACTTGCCTTCGGCAGAGCGAGCAGTCCTCTGCACACGCTGCCTGTGAAGGCGACGCATGATGGGAGACAAAAAATGAGAGAGGAGGCAGCAAAGCCAGTTTCATGTGTGGAGACTGACCCAACCCTGCACTTGAAACAGGGATGGGTACAAATAAATTGAGGAGCTGTTCCCCAGATATCCACAATGTTTAAGAAACTCCTTCACTAAGCTCGTCACGGGAGAAGTAAACAGACAAATTCAGTGTGTCCATAAGCTGGACCTAGAGAGGAANGTATGAGTGCGACTGGGGGCTCGTGAAGACTTTCTTCCCCTGCAGCCGCACTCTGAGGAAGGCACCAGCCCTGAGCTCCAGCTGTGGGAGCCTGCCAGCTGCAAGAAACAGCATCTCAGACCAAGAGAAAAAGGAAACTCAGAAATTTGTACTCTCAGAGCAAGCTATGAACCATATAAGGAAGAAAGCAGGAAAGAATGCACCCTGCTTCTCATGGTCACATGCAGCTTCTGGAGGCATTTGAGAGGAAGGAGAGTGAACGGCACAGGACGTGCGTCTTGGGGGGGAAAGAAAAAGGAAAAAAAAAAGATGCATGCCAAAAAGGTCCTGTGCAACTGTGAGCAAGTAATTTACCCTCTCTTTAACTCAGTTTTCTTTCTGAAAAAGAGAGATAACAGTACTGCAAAAACTGCACACTTCCAAGATAAGGACCAGAGACTACAAGGTCTGCAGGCAGGCTGATAAGATAGGTTGTATCAGGACCCCCGATGGAAAGATACCTTAAAATACCCTGACTCATCTTCTCCTGTGGCATTTTGCAACACAACCAGTACCTGTCACATTGTAAGCCAGCCAATATATTATTATGTTTTACTGTATTTATTAATGTTCTTCTTACTGGAAACAGAGGAGAGAGGAGGGACGAGGCCATCTATTAAAACAAATCATTTCATGGGCAATGCCGTAAATAAGAAGCCTGGCTGCAGCTTTCACATATCACATTTGACTGACCGTGCCCAAGACAGCCAGCTCCCACAAAGTGTTTCTCTGCCCCCCCACAGCGCTTGTGGCTACGGGTCCCCCTTAACTCAGATGTTGATTCTCTACTGTCTAATTAGGAAGAAAGACAGCACTGAGTCTTTGCTCAGGGAGGGGTTTTAGTAGGGTTTCCCTTTTTATACCCATCTATTTATTCTCACAAACTCGCAGGTACTTAATCATCTCCGAGATGTCTATTCTGTTGTGAAATTTGCCTTAAATTAGCTACAGGGTCAAAAAATATCAGGGGGTGGGGGGGACTGCAACACACCAACTGACAGGCACTGGCAGCCTGATCATGTATGGCTTGTTTTCACAAGCAATAAAGCTAAAAAAAAAAAAGCCACAAAAGAAACTCAAATCAATGCAATGCCCACAGAGAAATCAGGAAGATGGAGAGGGGGAGGGAGGAGAGGGGGAGAGATAGAGAATTGAGGAGAAAATAATCATTTGAAGGATGATGACATCCCCCAGGACCAGGGACAAGGCGGCTGAGCCTGCTGTGGAGGAGGGCCCGGCAAGTCTGCGTGAGCAAGGGTGTAGAAACGTAGAATCGTGGAATTGTTTAGGTTGGAAAAGACCTGGAAGCTCATCAACTCCAACCGTTAACCTAACACTGCCAAGTCCACCACTAAACCAGGTCCCCAAGCGCCTCATCTACACGTCTTTTAAATCCCTCCAGGGTTGGGGACTCCACCACTGCCCTGGCCAGCCTGTGCCAAGGCCTGGCCACTCTTTTGGTGAAGAAATTTTTCCTAATATCCAATCTAAACCTTCCCTGGAGCAACCTGAGGCCATTTCCTCTCGTCCTATCGCTTGTTACTAGCAGCAAGGATGCCTGAGCAAGGGTGCACAAGCAAAGATGAATGAGCAAAGGTGGGTGAACAAGGGTGCACAAGCTAAAGTGCGCGAGCAAACGTGCACGAACAAGGGTGCTGCCAGAGGGGCGAGCAGAGGGGGGTGCCAGCCGAGCAAGCAGAAGTGCCAAGCAGGTGAGCAGGGTGCTGCCAGCTGTGTTGGGGTGCTGCTGGCCATGTTGGGGTGCTGCTGGCCGTGTTGGGGTATTGCCAGCTGTGTTGGGGTGCTGCTGG
>VZTQ01013669.1:470336-584376 GCA_013400755.1 Pelecanoides urinatrix
TGCCAGCTGTGTCGGGGTGCTGCTGGCCATGTCGGGGTATTGTCAGCTGTGTCGGGGTGCTGCTGGCCGTGTCGGGGTGCTGCTGGCCATGTCGGGGCATTGCCAGCTGTGCCAGCCTCCCTCTCCCGGCAGGTGCTGCTGTGGCACAAGCAGAGTCTCGGAGGGGCTCAGCCCTCCTCGCTGAGGCATCAGCACGTCTCCTGCAGCACCAGCTACAGAGCCTGCTGCAAACAAAGGTCAATTCTGTTCCTGCTTGTAGAGAATGATAAATTAGCTAAACCCTATATTTGAAACAACAAACATTACCTTATTCATGCAGCAAGTGGCTTAAAAAATAAGTTCATACTCTTAGCAGTTAAATCTGTTTCCTAAAGTAGAGGGTTATCACTTGGAAAACAAAAGCGTTGGTAACACTAAAGCAGCACCTACTTTAAAACCACATATTATTATCCTTTGAAATTGGCAGAGACACACGCATAAGAGGGCTACTGTTGATATATGTCCACTCCTGGCTCTTAAATAAAATGGTCTGAGACAACCTTTGCCTCTGAAAGCCGCTGACTCACCAGAAGGTCAGATGGCAGAAGGTATCACTGTATTCTTGTCCTCTTTTTTTTTTATTAAACTGCTCCCTAGGCAGACGCGTCAGTCTGTTACTGGAGATAGGAAACCAGACTAGAACCTTCCGTCTGATCTCCTGTGGCAGTTCTACTGTAATTCCATAGGATCCTTGATCCAGCACGGTCACCGTGTCTATAGGAGAATAGGGAGAGGACCAAAGAGAAAACCAAAATGCATGAGCCTAATACGTTTATTCACTGCGTATTCTGGGTAGCCACAATTTAGATCTAGTCTACTCCAGATCGTTGAAATCCTGATGGGTCAAGTTACCGTCCCTATTTTGAACCTCCAGATAGCTTAATTAATTGCCAAAGAGGCAATGGCAGAGGCAAGCGTCTGCTTACACAGAAATCATTCAAAGGGGCAGAAGATGACCAGCGTGAGAAGGACAGGGAGGCCCTAGAAGTGGTGACCCCGTGGTAGGCTCGGGAGGGGACAGCACGACTTCTGAGCTCTTTGCTGGGGGTTACGGATGGCACAGGTGAAGTAGGGGCTACTGTCACTTCTATATTTCCTCAGGTGCCTTAAACAGGCAGAAAGGAAAGTCGTAGCCCTGAAGCAATGACTGCCAGGCTCCGCAGCGATGGGGAGGCTGTGGGCTGGGAGGAGTTGTGGGCTAGTGTGATCAGGCTGCTTAAAAGGGACTAATGGTAATAACTAGTAATTAGAGGATAAAGCGGAGCAAAGGAGCATTTGAGCTGCATATCAAGAAATAATCCGTACTGGAGATTACTCAGAGATAATCTCCCAAAAGAAGTTTTGGATGTCACATTGTTTGAGTAATTTAAAACCAGCCTGGATAAGGAATATTGAAGAATCTGCACTCTACTGACTAGGAGATAGAGGTGAAATTATTCGCGTACCTTCCTTCTCTAATATTTATGAATTTGAAGGTCTGAATCTCTAATATTAATCATCCTCTGCCAGGGACATGCATTTCGGTCCCCGTTCATGATTCATACTCCTTATGCCATGGAGGGTTTTTTTAAGACAGGGCAGACTGAGCTTTGGTATAGGAAGCTGAGCTGGTATACAAAAAGTATATGAGCAAGATCATTTAGCCTTTGAAGGGCAGCAAGCAATAATGATTCAGGTTCTCTAGACATTTTTGTAAACAGAGACTAAGACTGCTCAGCATACCCTTAATGTGTGTTTCTTTTAGAAGAAGTGTGGGGGAATACCGGGGAGCATATGCTGAAANATAATTCCAGAATCAGTTCTTATACCTCAGCATACTTCTAATACCTTAAAACATCACCTTACTCTGCAGTCAGACTCTGAAGAGGCACATTTTAAACCCAGAACATACACAGCCAGTGGCAAATTAACCAAATTAGCTTTCAGTGATCTCGCAGGAGTCACGCTGAGGAGCTCCATGAGCCATATGCAACACGAGATGATGAGCCGACTCCACAGCCCTCCGGAGAAGAATAAAGAGACTCCGCAATACGTGGCCGCTAAAGAGGGTGTCTGCTCCCAGAAACCCAGCTGAAGTCAATCCGCGCTGGATGAACACATCCCGGAGAAATCAGATTTCCTGGGGGAAACCAGGTGCTGGGGAGAGAAGGGGCTGCAGAGCAGGGGATCGCCTGTCCTCGCCCCACTCCCCGCAGGAGCGGGCAGCCAGGAGCTTGGCCAGCCGTGCCGCAAGCTGTGTGACGGGAAGGGACGGCGGCTCCCAGGGATAGAATTAAAAAGAAAAATCTCTGCACATTAAGTACTAAAACAGAACTATAAAAGAAAAAGCTTTTTAACAAAACCTGGCATTTATCTGTCCCTTCTGTTCACCTATTCCTTTCAAAGATAAACTCCGAAGATAATGGCTCACAAAAATAATCAATTTACTGCAATAATGAAATGTCTGTCTGTTTTCTGGTATGTCTCAGGGTTGCCTGTGAACAATCACTCTGGACAGTGCTTAAGGTTTACAAATATCTTAATTGGACCTCTAATTATCTCACAAAAAGCATTTTTTCATTATGCTAAGAGGCACTACTGTGATTTTAATAAACACTTAGAACTAAAATTAAGGTCTCTTTTATATATCATCAAAGAAGGAACAAGATGACCAGAGGACACATATTTCACAAACAGATCAAGGCTACATGTCCTAACAGATCAGCCTGGACGTTTAGTTAATTCATTATTTAATAGATAGCTGATTAGCTTAACAGGGAAGCCCTCTTACCATACTGCAGGGAGGATACACAGCCTCGTATATAGTAGTTCTTCAGGAATTTCTCTGCCTCTCTCTGGCAGCACTTATGTAAAACCAAATCTATCTGTCGACATGACTAGCCTGGGAGGTGGAACAGGAGACCTGGAGGCCACCAGCCTGCCCTGTGCTCATGCCCAAAGTCCATGTTCCCCTCCGGGATGCGCCTACCCGGGGTAGTGCAGGCCCAGCACATCTTCAGGTTCACCCAGAGATGAAGAATTTGGCTGACGTATCTGCCATGTAGGACATCCAGTTGTGCCCACACTGGGTAGGAGTGAAACAGTAGAAAGGACTCTTGTAGGAAAAGAAGGGTGACCACCACCTCCAGCCCAAGAGTATCAGCCATCTCCTCCATCCAGCCCTTCCAGCAGCAATTCAGAGCAGTGCAGCCAGAGAATAAAGTAAAATAACCCCCTTGAAAGAACAACTCACTTCACTGCACAATGCTACCTCCAGGGAGAAAGATGAAAAGAGAATAAGCCAGAAGTGACAGATGTTACATCTCTTGCTGTACCGATACTGATTTTAGGGGCATAAAGACAGCTAACAGCCCATACTGAACAGAGCAGACCATACGTCACCTAAAGTCTCATTCTTCCTGCTTTGAATACAATATTTAAGGCAGAGAAAAAGATCGCTTACAAAGACTAACACACTCTCCCGATCCACCTCTCTTTTTTGCTTGCCACAAGCCTATTTTACTGGGAGGTTTTTGTTGCTGTTTTAAGATTTTCTGCCTTCAGATTCCCCATGACGTGCACATACAGACACAGAAGAGCCATCCTGTCTTTCAGTAACATTTGCCCAGGGTTGGTTTTATGGATGACAGGGCTTTTATAGGGCAAATATTCAACATTTGAGTCTTCATTTCCATTATTCAGTGATCTACTTGATGGAAACGTGGCGGCGGGGAGGCTGCTAGGAGATTACTTCAGGTCCATTTATATAAGATACTCAGGACATAAACCTATGCCTTTCCTTGACAAAATGCCAAGGGAAAAATATTCCTGCTAAACAATGCCGAGTGTGCCAAGAGGCTGGCATCTCCCTTGCGCTGCCACACATCCCTTTCCAACCTGCTGGAGGGACAGAGGAGATCTAACCGTCTCCCTCCTTCCTTAGGAGGTGACACAGCCCCTCCTGCCTCACTTGGTGACCCCAGGAGGAACCTCATGCACATCAGGGAGAGAGAATTCTCCCCAAAACCAGCAAACAGACACGCAGCGCGATACTAATACATCCGTGCAAGCCCTGGCATTTGGAAAACGTGTTTGTGCCTAGGCCTTATGTTCATAATTACCACAGCAGTAATGAATCTTGATGAATCAGTAGTGACCTTCAAAAGCACACTGAAACTATTTCAGCTTCCGTTTAGTCGGGTAATGAAGTCATACAAATAAGCAGAATTTCTTTTAAGATGCTAAATAAGACTGATCCCAAACGCTAGTTTTTCTTCCCCCTTTCTGATTTTCTTGAGTGTTACGGGACAGTAAATTTAAGAGCTGACATAATTAATCACTGCCTGCAGAAACCGTGACGAGCTTATAGGTACGGCCATCTAATGGATGTTTCCAATAAATCCCATCAATTTCCCAAATAATTCCCCAGCAAGTACAGATAACACAGCGGTTACTGTCTGCCAGATGGGCAATGCATGACTGCACAAACATCACTGTCCACTTCACCCTGGCAAGCAGGTAACAAAGTTTGCATGCAACTGCCATCCATCATGCCAAACTCGGCTCTTATCCTATAATAATCCTCTCAGTTCTTTACCTGTTAGTAAGATGTGCATTAATAAGCTTGAAGAACATGTTTCTTTTGGCCAAAAGACAGGCTGTTCCCTTGTCCATGAATGTGTTGGTTAGCGTTTCTATCCCTACAGTCTTCGTGGGATAATGGGAGCTCAGGGAGGTCTCTAGTCCAAGCCCCAGCTCAAAGCATGGCCAGATGTGAGGTCAGACCAGGCTGCTTTGGGCTTTATCAGGTCTTCAAAACCTCCTGGGATGGAGATCCCACGTAGCCTCAGCTTCCCACTCAGGTGTCCTCATGGGGAAGAAGTTGCTCCTTATATCCTACCTGAACTTCTCATTTCATCTCATGCCTGTTGCCTCTCACCTTCCCAATACACACTGCTGCGAAGAGCCCGACTCCATCTTCTTGACACATCCCTTATAGGCAGGGGTTGGCTGCTGTTAGGTGCCCCAGGGCTGTCTCTTCTCCAGATTGGACAAGCCCCCTTCCTCCAACCGCTCTTGACCGTTTCCACAGCCGCTGCTGGACTCACCCCAGTTTGTTGAAGCTTCTCCTGCATCAGGGGTCCAAAACTGGGCGCGGTATCCATTGGCCTCCATCGTTGCCACGGCACGCGGCTGCTCATGGCCACTCGCTGCCCACCGGGACCCCGCAGAGCTGCTCCCTGGCCAGGCAGCCCCCGCCTCTACCACTGCAAGGGAACGGCCCTCCACAACTACCTCCCCAGGCTCCCTGCATTGCTCCAGCATAGTCAGTCTGAAGTTAATGAAAAGTCCACAAAATTGTGCAAAATCATTTCAAGAGTTACCAAACAGTAAAAATAAATGCTTCTGGTTTATACTTACAAAATTTAGCAAAAAGAAGTAAAATATTCAAGGATCCATGAACAATAATACAAATAGAAAATAAATAGCAAATAATAAAATAAGAACTAAGTAAACTAAATAAAACCAGTGTTTTCCTCCTGTCTCTCAAGGTTTGTGTAGGTGAGCATTGTTTCAGGGTGGAACACAGCGAAGGTGAACTGCGTACATGCTGACTGCTTGTTCACTTATACATGCACAAATTTTGACTCTCTATCAGTGAACACAACTCTCTGCACCTTATTTTCCAAACACACCTTATGCCCAGTCCACCTCTCCAAACTATGCTTCACCAGTTTGGCTATAAAGATGCTACAAAGGACTGTGCTGAAGGCTTTACCAAAGTCGAGGCAAACAGCTTTCCTTTCCCTCCCCTTGCCCACAGAGACAAGTCTTTTTATCACAGTAGGCAACCAGGTTGGGTCAGGCACAGTTCGCTTCTGATAATCCATGCTGGTTGTTTCCAGTCACCTCCTGGTCCTTCACGTGGATTGACATGGCTTCTAGGAGAACATGCTCCCTGACCTTCCCAGGGACTGGGGTGAGGATGAGTGGCCCGTACTGCCCTGCATCTCCTTCTTGCCGTCTTGGAAGATGGGCTAAAATTTCATTTTTTCCAGTCGTTGTTGGATCTGCTTAGGTCACCATGACTTTTCAAAGATAAAAACTGGTCTTGAAGTGACACTGGTCAGTTCCCTTAGATACCTCCTATTCAGTCCCATGGGCTGACATACGTCCATTTTGCTTAAGTGGCCCCTAACTCAATCCCATGGCTTTACTTCCCAGGCTCCTACCCAAATCACAGGTCAATCCTGTCTTATCTCCCTGTTGTACATAATATTCTTCATGAAAACCTTTCAGACTCATGCCAGAAGTGATGTGGCACTGAAGCAGGATCCATGGTACCGGTATCGTACTGAAGATGGAGGGCAAGTTCATGTATTAAAATCTAAACAATAATTTATCTTTTAAGTTGTAACAGATTGTTTAGAAGTGACATGTACTTGCAAAGTATTACTGTTGTTGTAAAATTTGGAGAACAGAAATGTGGATATACTCTTTGAGGAAAAAGTGTGCATTTAATCTTTTTGAAAAAGTAGAAAGCATACACTTGAATGTGTTTGGTAAAAAGGGGTCAGAACATGTCTATTAAACATTTTCTTTCTGTGCCATAAAAATGTTTTCCAATGTGTTCTTCGTCATCTTACTTTTAAACGCATGCACCGTGTCCTTATTCCAGTGAATAATAAGCACAATCTGAGGAAAAGCAGAGCAACGCTTCATATAAAAGACAGGATGGATAGTAGATATAATACTGACACTATTTGCCTCTGCATTTTAACATAAAATAGAGTTCTGAAAACAGAAATGTTTTTTTTATCCTTTTCTGTAGAAATCAACCAGCAACAACTTTTTTTTTTTTTTTTTGGTTGTAACTCAATTTTGGCAGGAAAAAATTTCTGCATTCAGAATGTTTTCTAGTTCATTTTATTAACATGGACTACCTCAGTTATTAAAGTCAACTACTGAGGGGAAAAGCCTATGAAATCTATTGGTTACAAACCAGCTTTTAGCAATGAGATAAAGAAAAGCAGGCAACTGCTATTGTGTTACATATTTCTATTCCATAGTAGGAATAACAAGATATTTATTATCAGTCAAAGTAACAGCCAAGGCTCTTGCTCATCAAAGAGAGAGATGTTTCAATCACTGATCTGGAAATACATGTAATAGATACCTTAAACTTTTTGCCTATGGGGAATAGCATGATTCATCAACATGCAATGCGTAATCTTTAAGAAAAAAGAGCTCTTTCCTCCGTACTTGGCACTTGCTGTTCGATTAGAGTAGCTGGATGGATTCAGTTTGGTTAACATAACGCACTCCCGTTTCTCCTTGTAATTTCCTACTAGCTATTTTTTCATGACTCTGGATGCTTTGAAGTCCTAAACAAAGGCCAAAGTCCTTTTATAGCAGCAATAACTTTTCTGACAGTAAAAGAAGCTTGTCTGGGTAAATCAGACATTAGTGTGTTCTCGAGAGAGTGCACCACATGCCACTTATTCAGGTTTCTGTCCTTTAATCAAAGCGACTCAGCCCCTGATCTAGGGTCTGCTTGGATATCCCCCCGGTGAGAAGTGCTCTGCGTATACACCTCTTTTTTCGATGAGTCAAGGAAAGCCATAGTTTGGCTATAGCACAGTACAACGGATATCAAGGAAAGCCTCTTTACCTGTACTGCTGGAGATGTTGACATCAATGCTGATATCCGATATGCCACCTCCCTTCAGAGACGCAACGCACGTGTATGTCCCAAAGTCAGTGAATTTCAAGTCAATGATGTCCAGATTTGTGGTGCCAGGTGAAACATCGGGGTCAGTCTGTGTGATGACCATCCTTTCAGAGCTTCGCAAGGGACGTCCATTTTTAAACCAGCTGAATGTAAGCTCTTCAGAAGGGATGGCTTCCACCTGGCAGGAGATTTTCACTTCTCGCCCAATCTGGATGTTGTCATCTTTGTGATATGGGTCAGGGGTGATCCAAAAACGTCCTTTTTTTAAGGCTGAAATACGCAAAAAAAAAAAAGTTTACTATAATAAAGTACCAGTTTTGCATATTCAGACTTTGCAAAGACTTACTATGCTCATGCTTCCCTTTATGGCTACATATGATTTTAATAGGTTGTGTAGCAATAGGACAAGGGGGAATGGTCTTACACTAAAAGAGGGTAGAATCAGACTAGATATAAGGAAAAAATTTTTTTATGACAAGGGTGGTAAAACCCTGGCACAGGTTGCCCAGCGAGGTGGTAGATGCCCCATCCCTGGGAACATTCACGGACAGGTTGGACGGGGCTCTGAGCAACCTGATCTAGTTGAAGATATCCCTGCCCATGGCAGGGGGGTTGGACTAGATGAGCTTTAAAGGTCCCTTCCAACTCAAACCATTCTGTGATTCTATGATTCTATGATGCTTGGGAAGTCACTGAAGCTACCGATGCACACATTTAGCACATGGTTAATTTTTTGTAGGAACAAATCTTAATCAAATACCATCACCGATTACACATTGCTAAAGTACTTGTCATTTCCAAAATGAAAAATAAGAAGTCACAGCACCTAAATTAGGCTGAGCTGCTGACAACTGAAGAGTAACCAAAATAATTCATGAATCTTCAGTGTTTGTTACCTGTCTCTGGAGGTATTTACAAGCCCTTCCTCAGCCCCATGCTATCAGAGCACTGAGAGAAGAGAAAATAGAGATATCAACCTAACATCACTAATACAACCAGTAGTGTCATCTCCCACCTATCGGGAAACAAACGTGGCCACACAAAATAGCTTTGTGCCAGATGGTTAAATGGGAAGAGGCAAGCACACGCTCGAGGCTACAGCCTGCCCTGGTTTACACACCCTGCTCCTTCCCCGTGGCAGCCTGGAGGACTCCCTCCGTCCCCGTGGCAGGCTGCCGTAGCCCACCGGACAGCAGAGCGGCCAACTGCACTGCCTGGTTCAGGTGGGGAAATTGCTGCCAGCTCTAAAAGGTAAGGGGGCTGAAAGTACGTCTTTAGCAACGGTCAATGGCAAAAGGATGTTCTTCTGAGATATAACCACGCAGGAGAGCTCGGCACGAGCACCTTGGTTGCACTTCCCCGGGTGGGTCTTGTCAGATGAGGAAAAGCCATCCCGTACTCACAGGAGCAACCTGAGGCTGAAGGTTGCACACACAACTGAGAGAAGAACATATCACTTAAAGACGCACAAAGTATCCCAAGGATTTCTATCTGTTCAAGCCTGCAATACAAATTCAATTAATTCTCTAAACCACAGCAAAGCAGCGATAAGGTCGTCTCAGTGTTTCAGATGGGAACCCCAAGGCAGATGAGATTTTGGAGGCCATTTCAAAGGCAGGCTCAGTGCTCTGGAGTGCCCTACACCCACGCAGGGGCACAGCCACTCTGGAAAACACTATTCCCCACCATCTTTCTGGCAAGACCAGCATCTTTTACTAGCAGCCCCTCATCAATCTACTGCACAGGAGCAAAATAATACCGCAACTCACTTATCTGATTTTTTCTTGTCAGTCTTTAAATGAGCATAAAACTATCCAGAAACTATCATCATTTACATCAATAAAGTGATTGCTCTAAAGCAGTGTTGGTATGATACTTATTTTTAGAAGAGTGCCTCAGAATCAGCCATTAAGTCCTTCAAATACCCATATATTTTGATGTACTGAATATAAAATGCTACTTATACAATCCCAAGATCCCTCTCCCTCTATCTATGTGTGCATAAGTATGTATGTATGTTTATATATGCTATTTCCAAATGGAAAGTTCCACAATGAAAATAGTTAGAAATGTTTCAAGCAAATACCCAGGTTGAATGCAAGCACTGGAAGACAAATATTTAAATCCACCATTTCTTGTTATTGTGCTGACTTCTATTGAAAAGTTTTCCAGGTTGCCCTGTTGTCCCCTCCTGCTCCCTCTGCCCCCCCCATCCATGCACAGTGCCCCAGCATGCGGAGCATTTGAGTAAAGGACCTATTTGCAGCAACCTATTAAAGGACCTTTCTTGTCTGGCCTCATATATTTACACGCTTACAGCCAATGAAGTGTGATGTTGTTACAAACGGCAAAGGCTACGAGCTGAAAATTTCCTTGGATCCCATACTTTGGTTAATATCTACCTTTCACTTGCTGTGTAGAGAAAGTCTAACAAGGTCAAATGGAAATAGATGTATGAGGCACCAAGCATGCTAAGAAAGCACAGTGTGTCAGCTCCTTACATCTCTACAAGTGTTGAAAATGCTAATTCAGACTCAATTTTGTTAGCTCAGTAGCTCCTTGAACAAAACAACTCTTTGGAGCTTGAAAATGCCACGCTGAATTAGCACTTTCACAACTTTGAAAAGAATTAACATTTAATTAATAATTAGGGTTTTTTTCCAATGGAAGAGAACCATAAAATCTGGCTACTTGTGGACAACCCCTCACACATGGTGTGAGAAACTTCTTCCATTGAGGAAGCCAGCCCTTTTAATCAGAGAATGGAAAAATTGTTACATTTGCTGTGCTGATCAGGTATGGCATGAACGGCATTTGTCTGGTTGCTGCTATTTAGCCGTAAATATGTATTCAAGAATCCAAGTGGTTGATGTGTTTTTAAGAACTTATTATTATTTCATTTATTTAAAAAAGTTTCATGAGTTTTATCAAGATTAAATTTGCACTAAAATGCACTAGTCTTTACTGAGCATCTCTCATTCCCTTTTAAAAGCTGCAGTCAGTTCCCCAGGGAGCAGAATGAACACGCGCTTTGATTCAAAAGGATGAACCATACGTTGTGTGACAGTTGGAAACTGCCACAGCAAGTAACTTTGAATCGCAAGCTGAACTTTTTTGTTTGAAAATGGAAAATCAAACAATGCTTACATACACAAAAAACAATAAATGTACTATGCAAATAATTTTCAGAGAGGGATAAAGAAAAAATAACTCATGATAGGCACGATGAGCAGCACATTTCAAACAGAATTAGTTGCTCATAACCTCAATAAACTATTTTTATTTCTTAAATTTTCTTCTTTGCGTCAAGTGCTTACACAGACCATTTCAGCAGCTTCTCATTCCTATAAAGAAACAACAAGGTCTAACAGAAAATCACATTAACTTTCATCTGTCCTTTGTTACGGCTAGTGCTACAATACCGTCCTCAAGCTAAGATAAAGGGTACAGAACCTCAAAGTCTGGGCCATAAGCCACTTAATTCATGGGCCAGGAAGGGCTCCACACTCTGGCTCATGGACTAAATTACAAAAACAACTCAGTTTTGTGGCTGTCACTTGTTGGTTTGGTTTTACGCAGGCTGAGTATTAGGTACAAGAAGTAACTGGGCTGGATCATCGAGTGTCCTGATCTGCTACAGCAAACTCTAATCACCAAAGAACTGTGCCGAGCGTATACCCGAGCTAAGTATTTTTCCGTACATCCAAGTACAAGGAGATCAGAGGAGGCTGTGACTCAGTGCACTACATGGAAAAAGGTAAGGGAGTTTCTAGAAACTCTGAAGTGAAGGGAAAAGTCTCTTTGACCTATTCCCCAAACGAAACCTCTTAATGTCTCTTAAGCCATGGGAACGTACACACTATATTCATCAGTAACAGCCATGAAATCCCCACAGCTAACAACCCAACAACTGTAATTACAACCTATGGTTGAAAGTCAATGTACTGTTTTTATAACCCCATTCTCCAAGACTGCACAAACCGCACAGCTATCAGCATTTTGTTCTGTTAGCAACAAAATCAGCAAAACAGTTGACTTTAAAAATACAGTGTCTCTTCAGAGTTAAGTAAGATCATTAAACAACCCGGATCTGTAAATCCCTAATCTCACCTGGCACCAGAATAGACAGAGTGATCTCTACAATTAACCTGTGTATCCTGGAATTTCTAATGTGCTACCAGAGCACATGAAAATCACCATCCATACCTGCAAGATGTCCCCAGAAAACCAACCACAGGTACCCAAAGGCATCCGATAGTTGCAGGCATGTAGAGCTGGAGGACAGTGGGAGCAGGGAGCAGTATGGGGCCATGATGGGCAGACACGTTTCTCTCTGACCTGGGACCCAGGACTATGGCCAGAATTGGCCCAGATATGATAGTACTCAATATTTGGCCCAGAAGCAGCCCAAAAACTAGAGTGCCTCTCATTGGAATTTCTAGTGGGCTTGCCCCACCATTCATTCGCAAGGATGGAAAGCACCGCAGTACTGCCACCACCCCTAAGTTACTACTACTAAACCTCCCTTCCCCAAACCCTGAAAACAGCAGTAGCAGCTATGGTGCTAGAGCATCTTAGGAGCTAGAGCTCTTAGAATCATAGAATCACTACAGTTGGAGAAGACCTCTAAGATCATCGAGTCCAACCGTCAACCCAACCCCCCCATGCCCACTAAACCATGTCCCCAAGCGCCTCATCTACACGTCTTTTAAATCCCTCCAGGGATGGGGACTCCACCACTGCCCTGGGCAGCCTGTGCCAAGGCCTGACCACTCTTGCAGGAAAGAAATTTCTCCTCATGTCCAACCTAAACCTCCCCTGGCACAACTTGAGGCCGTTTCCTCTCGTCCTATCACTTGTTACTTGGGAGAAGAGACCGACCCCCCCTCGCTCCAACCTCCCTTCAGGCAGTTGCAGAGCGCGATGAGGTCTCCCCTCAGCCTCCTCTTCTCCAGGCTGAACACCCCCAGTTCCCTCAGCCGCTCCCCATCAGACTTGTGCTCCAGGCCCTTCCCCAGCTCCGTTGCCCTTCTCTGGACACGCTCCAGCCCCTCCATGTCCTTCTTGTCGTGAGGGGCCCAAAACTGAACCCAGGATTCGAGGTGCGGCCTCCCCAGTGCCCAGTACAGGGGCACGATCCCCTCCCTGCTCCTGCTGGCCACACCAGTGCTGATACAGGCCAGGATGCCGTTGGCCTTCTTGGCCACCTGGGCACGCTGCCGGCTCGTGTTCAGCCGCTGTCGACCAGCCCCCCCAGGTCCTTCTCCTCTGGGCACTTTCCAGCCGCTCTTCCCCAAGCCTGGAGCGGTGCCTGGGGTTGTTGTGGCCCAAGGGCAGGACCTGGCACTTGTTCCTCTTTCATAGGAAGAGGAAATTGAAGCTGGATCTCCTACTCCAGACTGATGAGACTCCAAATCACTTCACATACTGGAAACTTCCCAACCTACCCGGTCAGAAAACCTTCTGAGCAGATGAACCACTCTCAGGTATGCTGCGATGGAGAAGAGGACTGTGTAAGTCAGAGTTTAGGGTACTCTTGGCTGGCAGAGACAGGAGGGGCTGGGATGACCCTGCTCAGGTCTTTGAAAGAAAAGTTATTACAGCAATGAAGGGCCCCGTTAAGCTAGTCTCAGACCCAGAATTAACAGGATTGCCTTTGGCAAAGTGACATGGGGTCAGTAGACCTCTCCAGAGTGACCATACCTTCAGCAAACTTGGGAATACAAAGCTGCTTCTTGCAGCCAAGAAGGTGTAGAGACTTAGATTCACATATGCTGGAGTAGTCTCCAAAAAGACTTCAGACTTGACGGATTTACGTTGTGTCATGTACTGACCTCTTGGGAATGCCTGAGTTGAGCCTGGTACAAATCCACCATGTAACGGAAAAGTGATTTCTGTATGTATTCCGCACATGGGTTTGCATGCACGGTCAAGCCCCATACAACAGTCATTTGGATTATCCTCAGGTGTAGGTTCTTGGACTATAATTCCATAATTTCCAAGCACCTTCCTAAATTGTCAAGTATATTGAAACACGCAATGGATTCTGACTCTGTTTTTTCACTGTATTATCAGTTACATTTGAGGCATCATTGGAATGTTTCCATGGGGTTAGATATAGTAAATAAAAGAGACACAGGGTTAACCAGCAAAATGTGGCAGATGGTGCTGCAGACATGCTAACCACAGCAGCATCCCAGCAGAGATTTCAGAACATAATCAACACACAGGGCTCCAAAATAGCAGCAAATGTGCAAATAAGTCTGTAACCGCACTTTGAGACTCAGGAAAGTGCCAGTCTTCCTCCAAAGAGGCCCCAGAGAACTATGATGTGATCAAATAAACAAAGATGAAACAGTTTTTGTCCTTAAACTCCTCACAAAATTGTCTTTGCCCTCCCTCATTAATTACATTTCAAAGTAATAAAATGCATTTCAGTATTTCAACTAAGGTCTATTTGCATTCATCAAGTTAAGTCGTATCTTCCCACTCCCACCTTGATCAACCCAAAATGCTCCTTTAATGCATCAAAATGTTCATATCTCGTGAATGCACATTTCAGGATATACGAATGGCATCAAACACAGTAATTGAATACATCAGCTGCTGCACTATTTGCAGGCTTTGACATAATTACTATTGGCCACTGGCTGCTTCCTAAGCTGACACAGGACATTGGGGAATACTTGGCTTTGTGTTTGCTGCTGTTTGTGTCTGTGTGCAGCCCGCAGCAACAGCAATATTCAGTAGCAGAACTGTGCTAATTACTGATTTTAACCTTGACCGAGCAGTCAGATGCCACATGAGGTCCAACCTCTGTGCACTCACCAGAAGTGGCTTCGACGAATTTTGATTGTTCCCTTTCACATTTTTTTAAGGCTCGTGAGCAATTTTGTTTTAACCTGTTCCCAGTGAACAAGATGAGAATGTCACCTGAGAATCTGCCAAGCAGATGTGAAGACTTGCGTGTGTCTTGGAGCACCATGAGGACATACGGAGGTGAACTCAGCATCCAGGACACCACTTTTTTCTGAGCACCCTGCACTGGCATTTTGGCAAGGAAGTGCCAATATCTTCACCTCCAGATTCAGCTCATTTCCAGGATCTTCCAAAACCACTGGACGTTCTGTGTTTCAGCTGCATCCCCTGGGTCAGGCAAGGCAGCAATCCCTTCCTAGTGCTCAGATGTTACTGACCTCTAATGTTTCCATGCATGAAAAAGAGTTGGTGCTAATTGGAAAGATTCTTGACTTCATTTTTAAGGCCAATGGCCTGCAGAGAAACAGCAAGGAAAAGACCAAAGATCTGATCCAAAGTTCACCACAGCAAATGACGATCCTTCCATGACTTCTGTGTGCTATGGATTAAGTCCTTTGCCTTGACTTCTATTTCACATCAAAAGAAAAAAACAGAAAAAACACTATGGGAACAGCTTGCTTGGAAAGCGAGCTGCAAACCCCAGCTTCACCCTCTAAAAACTCTAGTCTGTTAATCCAGACATAGGCTGCTTGCTTTGAAAGACTGAGAAGCAACTCTCCACGTTACTGCTGTGATCTTTGTACCAAAAGATGATACTGGGATGATTCACTGGGTCTTGAGAGAAAGATAAAAGGCAGGCGGTGGGTAAAGCCAACTCTTAGCACCAGCTCTTGCTTCAATCATACCAGGTCCCTCATCTCCTTAGTGCTTTACAGACGGGAAAAGCAATCCTGCTTTCACGCAACTGCAATTCAAAAGAGTCACAGCCTTACAACAAAGGTTTTAGGTAGTCCCTAAAAGACTTGTAAAGTGTATTCGTAAACCTAAACCTTTTTCCTAGTCTGTCAAGACATCTCGAGAAGCCAACTCTTCTCATTGCATGCTGTTGCTCATACTTGTAGTCTTTGCTGGTTCCCAGATTTTGTAGAGGAAAATAAAAACTCAACTTTCTTCTCCTCAAGGAGAAATTCACTGATTCTGCTTGCAGCTGTGGAGGCGTCAGACACAGCTCACCTGTGGCTGTCCAGGTTTAAGGCACCAGCTTTGCAATATAGAATTTCAGGAATAAATAAATACAGCAGTTGGTTAAATACACAAGTTCAACATACAGAATGGATGTATTTAATATATGTGGTGTAAGCACCTGGATCTAGTTTAGTGGATTCTGTGATCTTTATAAAATCATAAGTATCCCATCACTGAAAAATAATGGAAAAATAAAATTACTTGGCTTACTGTCGTTAAAGGCACATAGAAATGTATAGTAGTACATCAAGTGATGTTTTACTGCAGGAGTTCTGAATTATGTATGCTCCCCTGAAATAATCTGTTTCAAACCTCAAACAGTAGAGAAAATGGCACAATTCAACTTATGTCATTATTCTGACACATCATTTCTGTGACCTGAGCCTTGCTGCATTACTACAATACACATAACTAATTGCAAAGCAATTGCAAAATTTGCAATTTGCAAAAGCAAAATTGCAAACAAACTTGGACTAATAGACAGATCTTCTCTGTTAAGTGAAGAAAGATCTGTGTTTAATATGGGGGACCATGGGCCACCAGCTGACCAGTGACACGGGTTCCTTATGAGATAGGGACCATCCTACCACGCTCCCTTGCAATGCAGGCAAACAACAAAACAAATATTAATACCTCTTGAAGCTTTCTTAGACGCCTGTTTGTCAAAGCTATCATCCAACATCTACACAACTGGGCTGGGTTTCAGATTTGTTTGTCGGAATAATTAAGTGAACAAATGTATGAAACAAAGGAATCTGCTCCAGTACCACACCTTGGAAACTGCAGTGCAGTCCACATTGTCTGGTTTATTGACTTTTATGTGGAAGCCCAGCATAAACGGATCTCTGTACTAAATAAAGAGTCACTCCCACTGAAGAAAGACTCATGGAAATCCTTCTCTAATGTTTCTTTCTTCATTAACATGTCTACCTCTACCAAATCAACAGAAGCAAAATAAAAATTCCTATCATAAGCTGCAAAGAAACACAAAGTCTTTGTTTATTCTGGCCGTGGGCAACAAAGCTGCATTGTCTTCGGTATTCTACAGGATATTGCCTTTAACTGTATTATCAAACAGCTAAGCTGAGTAGAGACAATTTAACAACTGTCCAAAATATCTTTCTCGCTGGTGAATATCACAGTGTAGTCCATTAAACTCCATTCTGTTACATTAAAATACATTTTGACATTATTTTGTGTATATGGAACACTGAAAACGCAAATTTGCTTTTGTCAACCAGCAAAGCATTTGAAAGCAAAATGATAAAAAGAAAATCATTCAGTATTACAGTCTTCTAGCCTAGTTCTAAAACAGAAGAGCAAAACCACACTCCACATAACAAAGTTTGCAGATATCAGCTCTCCATAATGAAAGTTTATCTGGTTTGTAACATCTGTAAAGTCTGCACATCAATTCTGGACACAGACGAGCCTACTCTGAAATGCCTTGTACCTAATCACTTCTGTTCCTTTCTGATGAATGACTATTGTCCATCATACTCAGCACTGTTATGGACACACAACCATGTATGGAAAATTTCAGGAACAAACAGGAGACCGCATTTACAAACGGAATCCTTTCTAAGGCCACACTATTCTTCTGTGAACATCACAGCCACATCGACACCTGATGAAAAGCAATGTCTCAGCTTAGCTTCACGTCCAAACGTTCCTAAGATCCAACCTGGACGTGTGCTTCATGCCAAGCTTCAATGAAGCAACCTGTAGCCAGGTCAGGGGTAGAAAACTTTGCTCTAGTGAAACTGGACCTCATGATGTGTTGGTAGTTTTGAGTTTGGAGCAGGATGTCCAAGACTTCAGTGACTCCTGGACAATAAAGAGTAGGAAACTTTACTAATGGGATGCAGTTGTTGAAATGGTTGGATAAAACCTTTGTGTCCAGCTTTAAGAAGTCAATTTTCCAAACAGCAAAAGAAATAAAATTAATGGATTTGAGGGAATAATATAAACAGAAGGGAAAAATAAAGAAAAAAAAAAAGTAAGTCCAAATTCAGAGTTACTTGAAGAAGACACATATAAGAAAGGCTGAAATATATGGTTAAAGGCTCATACATCTGCTGGTCACTAATTAAAATAACGGACAAAGAAAAGAAAAGCTGCAATTCACAGTCCCATCTGCAGTTCCTCATTGTCACTGCACACTGAGCACTTCTAATTAGACAGCACTCCAGCAGCAAATTGAGCTGCTCAAGTAGCAGCCTTGAGTGCCTGAGCTCTTCCCTCTGGATATGCCAAGGTTTCTGCAAGCCCTTCTCTTTCCTCCTTCCACTGTTCACCTTTGATTTCTTGTGCTATTCTAACACTCAGCCACTATTATAGAATAGAATCATAGAATCATAGAATCATTAAGGTTGGAAAAGACCTCTAAGGTCATCGAGTCCAACCGTCAACCCAACACCCCCTATGCCTACTAAACCATGTCCTTGAGCACCTCATCTATACGTCTTTTAAATACCTCCAGGGATGGTGATTCCACCACTTCCCTGGGCAGCCTGTTCCAAGGCCTGACCACTCTTTCAGTAAAGAATTTTTTCCTAACGTCCAGCCTAAACCTCCCTTGGCACAACTTGAGGCCATTTCCTCTCGTCCTATCGCTGGTTACTTGGGAGAAGAGACCAACCCCCACCTCACTACAACCTCCCTTCAGATAGTTGTAGAGCGCGATGAGGTCTCCCCTCAGCCTCCTCTTCTCCAGACTAAACAATCCCAGCTCCCTCAGCCGCTCCTCATAAGGCTTGTTCTCCAGGCCCTTCACCAGCTTTGTTGCCCTTCTCTGGACACGCTCCAGCACCTCAATGTCCTTCTTGTCGTGAGGGGCCCAAAACTGAACACAGTACTCAAGGTGCGGCCTCACCAGTGCCGAGTACAGGGGCACAATCACCTCCCTGCTCCTGCTGGCCACACCAGTGCTGATACAGGCCAGGATGCCGGTGGCCTTCTTGGCCACCTGGGCACGCTGCCGGCTCATGTTCAGCCGGCTGTCAACCAGCACCCCCAGGTCCTTCTCCTCTGGGCAGCTTTCCAGCCACTCTGCCCCAAGCCTGGAGCGGTGCCTGGGGTTGTTGTGGCCGAAGTGCAGGACCCGGCACTGGTTTGTGTCTTTTTTTAATCAAAGCGCGATTGTGAAGCAACAGACACCTCTTTCCATCCAAATTTTGCTTTTTGTCTCTGAGCTACCTTGAAAACCATCCTGCTCCACAGATCACACTGTCCTTAGGGTCTTTAAAATGGGTCTCAAATAATGTCATGGCAGATGTGGCCTGGCAGGGTCTGCAAATCCACCATACAGACCAAATCAGTGCCCATTTCAATGTCTTTCAGTAAGAACAGTCACTCTTCCTGGCCATTGTCGAAACCAAACAAAGCAATAAAACCCCTCAAAACACCAAATTGTGGAAACCTGCCAACATGCGCTTTGTCTCCCAGCCAATTCACAGGACCTAGAAACTCCCGGAGTAACCACCTCGTATCCAGCCATGGCCTTCACCTTTTTCTCTTACAGAAATACTAAACTGGATGAAAAGAAAGTGGATGGGATAGATCCCTCAACATCTTTTGCACAGCACCAGCCTACAGCATTTTTTGAATTAAATACTCCAAGTCTTGCCAGTTTGCCCGCACAGCAGTTGCATCTATTTTGTACTCTGCTATTCAGATTCATTCTTGGCTGACGGGAAACCACCAGGTCTAGCAAGGCCAGCACCATACTGTTGTTTTATTTCTCCTCTAGCAGGGAAAGCTCTCTTACCTTATGGTTCATCTCTATAACCCTGTAAAACTGCTTGGAAGTTGATACGGAAACTTTCTTGTTCTGAAAGGAGGTCTGCACATTTTGCTTAGAATTGAAAAGTCAGTCTAACATCAAATAAAATCACCCATAAGCTCTGCACACAGCTAGCTTCACCTGGATGAGCAACAAATATTTGATGTTTTCATGAAACAGAACTCTCTCCGGCAGAAAATACGCCTGCCGAGCAAGCAGGCAGGGGGCACCTTGTTTGGGTCGTAAGGAGAACGTTAAAAAATAGCATAACTACATAAACTTTCACAGAGCTTTTAGGGAGAATGTACCAACATTGACCACTCTCAAAATTCAAATTTCTTAAATAGGGTATTTAGGACTCTGCAAGATAATTTTGACAAAATTACACTGCCCATGTTCCCTTTAGTCACCTTCCTATCCAAAGACAGACTTGAAGCACAGTCTTGCTAAAAAAAGAAACATATTCTCAGCATTTTACCAACAGTTCATTTTGCTTCTGTCAACATGGTTTTAGCTTAAAGTTTTTTACAACCTTAACTTTCAGTAGCTATCAGAACAATTAAGTTGTCAAGCATCTTCTACTACAGCATCTCCAAACTTTTTAATATCAAGTAATTATTGGCACTTACAAGACCAGATGCATTCTCGTTTTCAATTTAAATGCAAATACTGCGGAGAGATTTCAGGTTTTCTCTCTATTTTTATAAATGCTTCTAATTTTTAAAAGAAAAGGATTTATTATTCTGAAGATGCTATGTGGCAGGTGTCTGGTTTTACATGTGCTCTAGTTAATTAGCTCCTATTTCTTTCCTTGCTTTTCTTTTGAAGGAAGGGGAGGTGTATACTTCTCTGTAATGAAGAAGATTTCAGTTTACAAGTTACTCAGTATATGATCCGTTAAATAGATTAAGCTGAGATCAAAGTATGTGAAACACAGCCTGGTTTCTCTTTTAACTTCTTTTAGAAGTAAATACTCAAGAGAAATAAGCATCATGAGAAGAGCAAACACATACAGGTTCATAGAAATATTCAGGTGGGAAGGGAGCTCAGAAGGTTTCTAGACCAATCTCCTGCTCAAAGTAGGGCCAGATGTGAGCTCAGACCAGGTCATTCAGGGCTTGAAAACCTCCAGGGATGGAGACTGCTCAACCTTCTGGCTGTAGTTCCCTGCTTATGAAAACCAGGAGTCGTCCCAGCGGTGTCACACCAGGATACAGCTGATTTTGGGACAGAAACTGGAGTGTCCCACCAGGGACCAGCACACACAACGCAGCCCCATCTGCCTAGTGGAAGGCTGCTTTCATCTCTGATTTTAAGCAGACGCAGATAACGATTCAAACGTATCAAGGTAGGTACATGAGAGTGAAATAGCAAAAAATAAATGAAGGCTGATCAATAAGCAGTGGAGACAAATTGGCAGCTGGCATTCGGTAGTTTTTGAAACCCCAAGCAGAAGAAAGGGAAAAAAAAACCCAAAACATTTCCTATGCTACGACGTCCCAGGCTGTTACAGCTTGCCAAGCCAACGCACCGCGTGTGATCCCGGCCAGACCTGAGGGCTCAGGGCTGCCCCATCCCGCAGACTGCCCATCTCACAGGCAAACGGGAACTTCACGAGCCAGACAAGAACTGGGATATAAATTAAACACAATTCAGAGAAGCTGACACAATCCCCAGTGGGCTGCGCACTTGCCAAACAAATTATAAATCCTCTGCACATTACAGCTGGGTGTCTTCCAGGGCCAATACCTTTATAAAGTTTAATTCTTGTGCCAAAGCTGTCAAAAAAAAAAAAAAAAACAACAAAATAGCCGTGCTGAGTTTTCCTGGATGCCCAAAAGTAATATATTGCAAATCTTCACACCCTTCTCTTTACCCATGCACTGAAAATGAAACTCAGCACACAGTACTTGCCTTTCTTCCAAAACCTAGAGCAAACCCTTTTTCCAAGGCTTCCACACCAGATTGTCCCCATCTCCTGGCTCAAGAGTTTTATTCGACTGCAGGATTTCATTAGAGCCTGAATTTGTTCCAACATGGGATGCATTTCCCTTCAACGCTTTTTTTTTATTCCACAGTTCAGTGCCTCAAAAATTAATCAGGATCCTATAAAACTTTCCAAAATGATTTGTCAGACTGGGCAGAGACCTACCAATCTCATTCACAGTTGCCTGATGAAATACAAGTAAGTACCTTAAAACACATTTCAAGGTCATCAGAATATCTTGGTAACATCAGAACAAAACATTGTGCACTGTTCTTTCTCCTCTCTTCTCTTCCTCTCCCTTCAGGATAAGACAAAACTTGGAAAAACTCAATTTTTTCTGCCAAAATGATAATGTTGTTAAGGCTACACAGACCTCATCCTGTATTAATCACCCAAGATCTAATAGAATATCAAACTACGACACCACACCCCTGCCAAAAAGATTTATCATACATTAGTAGTTAATAATTGTTAGCCAACCAACAGTAAGGATAACCTTTTCTCCTTGCCCCCAGTGAAGAAAGAACGTGGCTACCTGAAGCAGCCACAATGCAAGGGTCAGAAGGAGAGAGGTCGAATGAATACTACCTCTTGAAATCCCTTCTGATATATCTTTATAGATATGTGGTGCCCAACAGGCACCACATGATGTTTTGCAGAGCAGCAAACTCATTTAAAAATAAAATTTCTGTACACAAAAATTCTGGGAAGTCCTAATGAAAGGGCAGAAGAATCAATAAACCATCTACATTTTTATATAGAACCGTTTTATGAACTCGTCCATGATACAGTCCAGCCTGGGAGAGAGCGCCCATACCTGAGACTGCTATTGCAGACGATAAAAATAAATGGACTTATTAAACTCTGAAGCTCAACTTTTTTACACATTCATTCTCAGAGCTGTAAACTTTTAGGATAGCGCACTGGTAACTTATGACTGTAGCTGGATGTGCTGTAAGATCAGGTTTTCTAGGCTAAATTCTTGTCTCGTTGAAATCTCATTCACTGGGCGGATCTCTCGGTGGAAGAAGCAGAATAGGCTGGCTTTTCTCTTTTTTTTTTGACTAAACTGTACTTATGCTTAAAAAGCTGGAAGAGGTCCCGGGAAGATGCCTGCAGCGGTGCCGGCTCCCGTGGGCAGGCTGGGAGGGCTGCCGTGGGGTGGGAGACGGGGCTGGTGCCCAGCCTCCAATTTACAGAGCTCTTCTTCATCCTTCTCCAGAGCAGGGGTCTCTCCCAAAGCCCATTTGCAAACATTTTTGAAAGGTTTAAATACCCCACACCAGAGGAAGGTAATTTGAGTTGTCCAACAAGACACAGCAGAAACTAAGCAAGGCGGTGAGTGCTGTTAAAACAAAGAGTTAAGTAAACTAGTTAAGATTATGACAAAAAAAAAAAAACAAACCAAAAAACATTGGCATAATGCAAGAGAGAGGAGAGGGAGAGCCCCTGGCAGGGTGAAGGTGCCCAACTGCCACGGTGGTTCAGCAGAGGCAAAGCCCAGCCCTCCATCCCGGCACGGCGTTTGCAGAGCTTGCCTGATGCAACTCCACAGCAAAGCTGCTTTCAAGGGATGGCAAGCCCACGTTATGATGACAACGAGAGAGGGTCTCAATGTCAGAGCACTGAGATACGGGAAGAGACTCCTGGGAAGAGCTGGGAGGACGCAGGAAGAAAGCTATCGAAATTACGGGTGGAGTTGGTCATTTTACAAAAAAAAAAAAAAAAAGATTACACAAGAGATGAGATGAGATGAAATGGATGCCTGGGATAAAGACAGTTGGATTTGATGACCCAGGAGGGCCCTTCCAGTCTTATTGCAGAATATGAATTTCAAAAGCTTGGCACTTTCATGAAATCACTCTTGCTTTCTAGTCTGCCCCAAGGAAAGTACAACCACCAATGGATACTGAAAGCCAGCACAGGGGCTGCTGAATTTCCACCCTACTGAAGCATCCCGGGGAGCCGATCTCTGCCAGCCTCCCGCAGCACCCGCGGCCATGCAGCACCACGCACGATGAAGCTCCACGCACGTGCACAGTCCCTCATTAGGAAGTCAACGGTGGTCATCGCTTCTGCGTGGTGTAGTAATGCCCGTTTTATGTGTATGGATATTTGCCAAGGCCTTTGGCTTTTCCAGCCATGAAATAAGCCCTAGTATAATCAGTCTGCTGTGAGACTTCCCAGAATACAGAGAGAGGGAAGAGAAGGAGGGAAAAAAAAGGTTCTTCTGCTAGTTGCACAGAAAACCCAACAATTTAGCCTTGGCATGCTGGAGCCAGCATCCCTGACCCGCGCTCCCACCATCACAGAAGATGCCAGCGAACAATCACGCGCATCAGATGGACACATCGCTCGGCCGCTGGCATCCAGCAGCTGCAAAACTGCCAGGGAACGACTGTCATGGGTGCCACCAAAACCCGATTTCCACCTTTTGGATAAAACTTGTAAGCCTTGCCCCTGGCACTCAGCATCAGCCCATGGGGGCCCTGCTCACATTTCAATTAACAGCATTTGAGGATCTTCGAGGGATGACAGCAGAGATGCTGCTCTGTACCCAGACAGACTTATTTATATCCTTTAACTTCATGCAACTGCTCTAAACCAGCAAGGGAAATTCCTAAAAAAAGCTCTGGGATAAACAGAGCTGTTGCAGAAAAGCAGAAGGGTAAGCAGGTGTGCGAGAATGGACACCAGTAATTACAGATTACAGCATTTTTTTTTAATCTATTACAAAAGCAACAACAACTTCATTCATTTCACAATCTGTGTCTTATTTTTTTTTCCACCTTCTTTTTAGCAGTCACTACTACACAGTTCACATACAGACAGCAGACACAATGGAATAGGCACTTCCAGCAATCTCGGCCTAAAATGCATTTTCCCCAGAGTGCTTTTTGTTCAGCAAAAGCTTTTGTGCTAATGTTCAACACAGGTCATTTAAAATTATTATTTTATATCTAAACTGACAGGGAATCCCACCCTGTTGAAAAATTAACGCCAAACACTCTGTTTCCGCTTCACAGAAGGGAAAAGTCACACGGTCAGAGTCAATAGGCACTAAAAAAATGTTGCAGTTAAAATGGAAGAGACGAAGTCATCTATTTAAGGAAGGTAATCATAGAATCATAGAATCATAGAATCTTTAAGATTGCAAAAGACCTCTAAGGTCATCGAGTCCAACCGTCAACCCAACCCCCCCATGCCCACTAAACCATGTCCCCAAGCGCCTCATCTACACGTCTTTTAAATCCCTCCAGGGATGGGGACTCCACCACTGCCCTGGGCAGCCTGTGCCAAGGCCTGACCACTCTTTCAGGAAAGAAATTTCTCCTCATGTCCAACCTAAACCTCCCCTGGCACAACTTGAGGCCGTTTCCTCTCGTCCTATCGCTGTTACTTGGGAGAAGAGACCGACCCCCCCTCGCTCCAACCTCCCTTCAGGCAGTTGCAGAGCGCGATGAGGTCTCCCCTCAGCCTCCTCTTCTCCAGGCTGAACACCCCCAGTTCCCTCAGCCGCTCCTCATCAGACTTGTGCTCCAGGCCCTTCCCCAGCTCCGTTGCCCTTCTCTGGACACGCTCCAGCCCCTCAATGTCCTTCTTGTCGTGAGGGGCCCAAAACTGAACCCAGGATTCGAGGTGCGGCCTCCCCAGTGCCCAGTACAGGGGCACGATCCCCTCCCTGCTCCTGCTGGCCACACCAGTGCTGATACAGGCCAGGATGCCGTTGGCCTTCTTGGCCACCTGGGCACGCTGCCGGCTCGTGTTCAGCCGCTGTCGACCAGCCCCCCCAGGTCCTTCTCCTCTGGGCACTTTCCAGCCGCTCTTCCCCAAGCCTGGAGCGGTGCCTGGGGTTGAGTGGCCCAAGGGCAGGACCCGGCACTTGGCGTTGTTGAACCTCATGCAGTAATGGGAGAAGTTGCTGATGAGGCAACAAATCCGAGTTGGTGCACGCTGACATCCTTCCAAATTCTTTCAGGGCTCCATACTTTAAGACCTGTAAAACATTTCTCTGACTCTACCTGTTTCCCAATCTGATGTACAGGTGTCCTTCAAAGATGCGACCCAGCATTTTTGCTCTCTTATTGGATGGAGGAGCCACCTTACATCCTTCATCATCAAAAGGCTTTAACTCTTCATTGACATGCTGGTAGCTACAGCAGGATTTTATTTTCATTTTCCCCTTCGTGGTGTCTTTGGAGTATTTGTTCTTCCACGCTCTCATAATTCTGAGTACCCAGTTTGAGTCATGTTGAAAATCTATCATTTTCCAGAAGCTGTAGACATATGATTATCTTGATTCCTGCCTCATTTGACATTTCCAATTGTCACCCAAAATCTGTACGGTATTGCGATGATCATGCTTTTATGCAGTATCTGAAGGATTACAAGGCCAATATTGTCATTTCTCTAATGCCTTTTGCTTCCCTCTCCAAATACGCATTAAAGAGAGAATTTCAAAAGAGTAAAATAACCTCCAACAGCGAAGTCTAAAAGATCCTTAGGCTTGAAGAGTTTCCTGGGACATGGGATAAGCTGGATGTTTAACTTCCCATGCCAGATCAAGGCAAGGAACTGAGCCTGGGGCCACACCACAGGTGAGGTCTCCAACTACCGAGCTCCCGGCCACAACGTGAAGCCCTCTCTGCACGGCTGTGCGTGCATGGGGCATGAAGAAGTCTCCATATCACCTCGTGTGCTGGTCCAAGGGCTGTGAGTAAGCAAGGTTTTGCATTTGATTTTAACACAAAGGTCTGTATCTATGTTTCCTTCTTATTTTAATGAACAAAATATCCATAGGAAGACTAATTATCATTTATCTCTAGTTGAGACCAACAGAGGTATCTAGTGACAAAACCACGAAGAAAGCAAATTAACAGAAATATTTTGGGTGGGAAAAAACTCTGAAAGAAGTGCAACAGATTCCCCCCATCCTTGGCCTTTATGACAAATGATTTCCATCAGAACAACGTTTTTTCACTCTACCACAAAAAAGTCGGAAAAACAGAACATCCTCCAAGCAAGCACAGCAAAAAATACACACATCAGGCATGGAGGTTGTCGGGAGCTTTGTTTATCCGGAGGGGTGTGTTGGATTTGCTACTTGGGAGAGCTTTTTATTTTATTTTTTTATAAGAGAAGGATAAAAACATCAAGTTTTACTAGAATGAGAGGAGTCAAGATTCCCTTAGAGCTTCCCCTGCTTTCTAATGGTTTTCTCTAGAAATATGTTTTGGGAAGCTATTCTAATCATCAGTCTGAGAGCAGGATGTGAAGATGCCACTGATGAGAACACCCACCAATACTCAAATGCTAGCAGACTTGCAATCATTTAAAGAACTCATTAATCTAAAGAAAATACTTGGAAAGAAACTTTCATAATTAGAATTGGTGAGCAGCCAGCTTTGCTGAAATGAGAGAGCATTTCTTCTTTCTCTGGTTTGACCCAAGACACCTCGACGGACAACGATGTCTGATGGAACAAAGTATTTTGCAATAACTTTGGGTACAGTTAAGCTGATAATGACATTCGTTAAAAGGGCTGTATTTCACAGACTTTCTCACTAATATTTTGACAGGTAAACAGCACATGGTCACTGATTTGCCTCTGGTGAGCTCCTGTTCAAAGCAAACGGAGGAAATGAAAGATATGCATTATGTCTGTACTTCTTAAGGAACGGCATTGTGGTGCTCAAAATAATTTCTCTTTATCAGCAAAACTTTCATTAGCATTATCCGGTGGCCGAAAGGGAAAGGCACTAACCACAACAGCTCAGCAGAACGGAGAAAAAGGGAGCAGAGTTTGCAGCTTACAAATTGCCTAAGAAAGAGGTATCTTTAAAGGACGGCGCTTTATCCGAAAGCGTTAATTTAACTGCTTAAGGAGTCTCTTCCCTCAGCAGCTGTGTGCAACGCCTGTTGTTTTGCAAGGGGTCCGTGTTCATCCGAACCAACGAGCAAGCACCCAGCTTCCTTTTTTTGGAAGGATTTACAACTACTTTTAAGTTCTACAAGCCAAAAGAGGAAAAATAAAATTAAAAAAAAAAAAAAAATCCAGACGGTTATGACTAAACGAGTTCCTCGCCGCAACGGTTCTTTATTTTAAGAACAAACATCTCCTTCCATGCCAGTGCTCACTGGAAATCAAGTAACAGTGGAAAAACAGAGAATATATTAAATGCTTATGCATATTAGGAGGCTTCCAGATAAATCCTGGGAGCTAACAGATGGAAAGCAAAGCGCCGAGACCATGAGCGGCGCCAGCTATCCCACCGCTCCTTCAGCAGCACGTGGCTATTGCAGAAACTAGTTATTTACACCCTGCAGCAGCAGCGAACGCACGTTACACAGCACTTCCACGCGGGTACATTTTGCACCGTCTCTCAGGTGATATATATTCCCCCAAGCCGTCATATCTGGTCATCTTGCCATTTCACTGTATTTACTCCCACTTTTTAAGGGTCGCAGAAAAGATTGATGGAGGAGCGCAGAGGTGACCTGAATAGACCTCGGTGTCACGTTGGCGCCTGAATCTGCTCTTTAAACACAGCCTCATCTGTCGCCTCTATTGCTTATCGATCCACATAACTTCTTTCAAAAAGGATAAATTACTTTTGTTACTCGTTTATTTACTTTTATTTGTTTCTTTTTAAAGGATTCTCTCTGGTTTTAGATTTTTTTTTCATTATTATTAAATGCATGGCCATCATATGACATCATTCAGAAGGGGTTTGATGTCAGGTGTGGTGGGTAGTCACAGACTTGGGCAGTCAGCCACACAGATAGGAAAATGCCCAGAAGAAAACCAAGAGCTGCTGAAGGTAAGGTAGCGTCCGTGGAATGAAGCACATACAATAAAGGCACGTTCAGAAATTTAGTGAATTTTAAAGGGAAAAAATTTCATCTGAGCCCTGATGATGCTTTGAGACAACTTTACATCTTTTCTAGGTAAAATTAGGGGATTATTGTCTAATCCTGGGATTGGTAGTCCACCCGACAGAAGATGTGAACTTCATTTACCAAATGCTTCTCCTGCAAGACTTAGATGCTATTTCAAGTAAACACTCTTCTCTCCTCAGCTGCTGTGTGAAAATTCTGATACACAACAACAAAAAAAGAGATGAAATAGAGAGAAGCAATGAGCTACAGGCAAAATGCTAAGAAATATATACACAAAGTGAAATCAAAATTCTGATATGAATTTCTCTCATATTTCACTCCTAAACTCAGCACCGCCTTTAGTAAAGATAAATCAACCAAGACCAGAATAAAGATTTTGTTCTAAAAGACAGTTCTTCCCCTTTAACAGAAATAATAAGGGGAGAATCATAGCAGGTAGCAATGCACAGGGGCTACAAGGGAGCTGTGCTTCATTTATTTAATGGGTTGTTCCTCACTGCAGTCCCTTCTCAGAATTAAAAGGGCCACACAGCAGAGAGGAAAAAAGAAAAAAGTCACCTCAAATGCTTTAATGATACTTTGTTCAACATCTTGCAGCTCCTAGGCATCTCATAGGCACGGTCTTCTATAAATAAAAACGTGAGGGCATATTATTATTATGCTATGACTCATGAAATTTGTATCTGGAAGGAGCTAAGGACTTTGGCTTTTCCTCCGGGCTCTCCAGTGCTGTCTGCTGGGTCAATTAAAATATCAAGATTTCTTTTCACACAAAGCCTTTCCTCTCCCTTTGCTTATTCCGAGTGTGTGTTTCACTCACATCTCCCCTTCACAACCTCATCACCATTGTAAATCACAGCAAATTAATGCCGAGGCTCTGTTCCTGAAACAAGACTGCTTTTGCCTCTTGACAACAAAACCCCTAAGCCAAATGTCAAAAATTCAAATGGAAATACAATATTGCAAATAAATCTGTGGACATCTCCTGATAAACTCCTGCAGACCTAGGCTGATGCAATGCTCTCTCCCTGACCCTCAGAACAGAAATAGCTTCTAATTCCTCATCCTGCTGAAGAGTATGATATGTTGGGCAATAAGAAATGAACAGGGGTTACGGGTCTCATAAAATATTCACACCACTGACTCTTTATACAGCAGTTTCTCCTGAGTATGATTAATCACATGCTATTATTTAAAGTTACTATAGCATGGGAGTTTATGTTTCACTACCATTCATAGATTAGATCATAGAAAATTAGTTTCAGATGAACTGTTTGGTTCAGGGAGATTAATCTATTTTGATGATGCCTATCAGCCAATCGAACTCCTTCTTCAAACCAACTGGCCATATCCCTGGGGTGATCCAGAAAGCAATAAACAAGCGGGAAGAGTTTCTCTCCACCTGGCAGTAATTGTTCTGCAAGCACTCTTCTCTTACTTTTATCTAAGACAGACATTTATCCTGCTATTTAGTATAATTAAAGCATAGGTACTAATCTAAAGCTCCCACCCAGGGAGCAGTCATCTGATGGCAGCAGATTCACAGCATGCACAACAGCCTTAATTTCAATAACATGTTTAGCTGATGAGGAGGAAGAAAAGGGTGAAGTAGGTAATGACATCTCCAGGAGCTCAGGATGCATTCACTGCCAAGGCAGCGTGTGCAGGGGATCAGCACAGGCAATGCTGAGAAGACATGGTGTCCTTCGATAATCATTTGTCCCCAGTTTGGATGGGAGAGCTGCTGCACCTTCACAACACAAAGGGACACCACATCACCCCTGTTCCAGCTCAAGGGGTTTCAGCCCTGCACAAGAGCCACTGGCTGTTTGAAGACAACACTAATTCATCTCATATATTATTAGAAATGACCAGAAATAGAATCATAGAATCACTAAAGTTGGAAAAGACCTCTAAGATCATCAAGTCCAACCGTCAACCCAACCCCCCCATGCCCACTAAACCATGTCCCCAAGCGCCTCATCTACACGTCTTTTAAATCCCTCCAGGGATGGGGACTCCACCACTGCCCTGGGCAGCCTGTGCCAAGGCCTGACCACTCTTTCAGGAAAGAAATTTCTCCTCATGTCCAACCTAAACCTCCCCTGGCACAACTTGAGGCCGTTTCCTCTCGTCCTATCGCTGTTACTTGGGAGAAGAGACCGACCCCCCCTCGCTCCAACCTCCCTTCAGGCAGTTGCAGAGCGCGATGAGGTCTCCCCTCAGCCTCCTCTTCTCCAGGCTGAACACCCCCAGTTCCCTCAGCCGCTCCTCATCAGACTTGTGCTCCAGGCCCTTCCCCAGCTCCGTTGCCCTTCTCTGGACACGCTCCAGCCCCTCCATGTCCTTCTTGTCGTGAGGGGCCCAAAACTGAACCCAGGATTCGAGGTGCGGCCTCCCCAGTGCCCAGTGCAGGGGCACGATCCCCTCCCTGCTCCTGCTGGCCACACCAGTGCAGGCCAGGATGCCGTTGACCTTCTTGGCCACCTGGGCACGCTGCCAGCTCATGTTCAGCCGCTGTCGACCAGCCCCCCCAGGTCCTTCTCCTCTGGGCACTTTCCAGCCACTCTTCCCCAAGTCTTCCACTCTTCCTTGGAAACATAGGACATCACTATGTCAACATTGCTATCTTGTCAGATTAGAATTCAATTAATCTCCCAAGATAAAGGTCAATGGTTTGCCAGCTCAACTTACCTCTTACGATGATGTTGGTGGACTTTTTTGCAGGATTTCCAACATTGTTATTGGCGATGCAACTGTACGTGCCAGCATCTTCTGACGTGATGGCAGGTATCGTTAAAGTGCCGCCGTTCAGGACCGTCTTCTCGGGCAGGATGCCAGCAGACCTCACCCACGTCAGGCTCGGGGCTGGCTCCCCTCCTGTTGTCACACAGACTAAGGTGATCGCTTCTCCAGGGTTCACCACTATCGGGTCATCCACAAGAAGCTTAATTGAAGGGGATGCTGCAAAACATAAGAGCAAGAGAAAGGTGTAGCAGGGCTACGTCTGTGGCATTGCTCAGTCCCGACAAGCACACTCAAGCCAACTGGGATCAGCAAAGGCATGTCAGCTGCAACGCTCTTCGAAGACTAGGTGCCCTCTGAGAAGGGTGCTCCCCATCCTGATGCTCCCCCTGACACCACATTTCTCACCCTGCTCTGCCATCACCTTTCTCCTTGCTGTCAAACTCCAGATGCGGATTTGTGTATGGACAACCCGAGGGCTGAGCTCGGGAAGTAATGTGTAATGTACGGGACAGGTGCCAGCACACTGGATTTTAAACCCTGGAAGAAAGGAATTAGTAACAATCTTATTTGGCATGGATAGCATGTTGTCCTCTTCAAGTCAAATCCTACCCATTGAAAACCAGCCCTCTTACCCCACCCGCCTCCCCGATGGACTCCTCGGGACTTGGCTGCCAACTGAGAAGAATTTGTAGAATTTGAGTTGAGTCTGTTGAATCAGGAAGAGTCATCTCCCTTGGGACAACATCTCCTCGCACACGGAGAAGTTGAAGAATTCGGCACAGATGCATTTTTCCCCTGTATGGGCTGTGCAACCTGCAGCTCACAGCACCAGCAGACAGCGTGGCCACGGCTCCGTCTCCTCACAGACACGCGGGAGAGGTGCAGACTTGGGTCCCTACTAATTTCCATACAATTTCCTATGACCAGCTGCAGGGGCTTTGTTTGGGTAGGCTAATGGAAAGATGCTGCTGCTCTCAGATGGGAGAAGCAAGTGATTAAATTTCATTCTCTCTTCTTGCCTCTTCTTTTCCATGAAATATTTGCATATGATATAAGGGGAGCAACAGAAATGCTCGGTATGAAGGGACAGGGCAGAGCAATTCATTTTAGATGTTGGAATTTTATAATCACAATCTGAGCTGTGACATCCCCTGTCATTTGCATTGATGGATCCACCTGGATTCAGGCTTTGCTTGAAGGCATACCCTAAACCGCACAAGCGATGAGCCAATATCTAAGTACACATTGCTGGTACAGAAAAAGCAGCAATACTTAATAAGCACAGGCATAAAGGTGAAGGATTGAAATTCTGGGTAGAGAATACCAGGAAACGTGACAATAAAAAATGAAAGGAAATAAAAGTGTTACATCCAAAAATCATATCGCTATCCTCATTATTACAGAGACATATTCCTGTGTGTTCTGCTTTATATATTAATCTTATTTCGATATTAAAGGAATACACACTAATCACTAAAGGCAAATACAAGAGTCAACTATAAAATAAGAGTTTTCTTTATCTGGAGCTCACCCGAGAGGAATTAGCTTTCTCTGCATTCACAAGTTGGAGCACACAAATGGAAAGCACTTCATTTATACCTGTCCCAGCACAGAGAGAACAGGCAACCTGCAGCTGGGGAAACACTTTAAGAGAGCAGGGAACAGAGGTTTACAAGCAAAGCCCCCTCTTCCAGCTCCTCCCGGCTTGGGACCCTGCAGATACTTCCCAGCATAAATTCCTGGGTTCATGTAACCAACTTAAAAGTGAAGAAACTGGGTGCACGGCTAAAAATACAGACGGAAAACAAGTCAGCACTGCCCTCTAACTGTGTCAGTGTCTCACTGCTCACGTCCTCTGACCTCATATTCTTTCATCAGTTGATGCCTCCATCAGCTGATGGACCCCTGTTTTGGGATTAGAGGTACGAAACTGGGCAGTATGCCATGTTTCAGGCTTAGGTAGGATTTGCTTGGGCGAAGGCAGCAGAAGCAGGGACCCAGGTACCCGCTGTGCACCTAGAACGGAGCTCCAGACCTGTAGGGTCATCACCAACCAGGGGGTAGCACTCAGCTGGCCCCCCCTTTCTCTCTCCCTCCCTCCCTCCTGAGTTTAATGATTTTTCCTGAACAACTCTGGCAAGGAGATGCTCTCTGCTCTCACTAAACATCATGAGACAGAGAACAAGAGAACCACAAATAAAGCTTCAAAACTTAGAACAAAAGATGAAAGCTCCAACAATGTCAACCCAACCTGGTGGTGCTGTTTACCATAACGGCCTCATAATCCTCCAGATGAAAGGGGGCCCTTTGCCATCCTTCAGGTAGAGAGACAAAGATAGCAGCTGATGTGATAAAAATGCTGTGATACATCCCTTTCATCACAGCACTCAAAACAGTAAGTACATGAAAATTATGGTTTGCATACAGCAATTTCTCTTTGCTTACACCACACATTTCACTTAACTACAACCTATGTCACAAGATAAACACAAATAAAAATTCAGCGATACACTCAACTACTGCTGTTAAAAGCCTGATTTAAACTAAAGAATATTAAGAAATTCAGAAGGGATGTTAAGGTTTCTCAGTGTAGCATATAAAGGATCAAATACCTATTATGACTAGAATATGAATCCACAGCAACAATGAGCTATTATTTTGATATTTTTCTGCTTGAAACCCTATACACAATCTGCACCATATCGCAATGCACCAATAACACAGAACCTCTTATTTTTAGCTTTATGGTGCAACTGAGGATAGAATTGGGTCTACCGCATTGCTTGCCTGATTTATTGTCACGTGCACGTTGCCAAATTCTAGCCTAGGAATGGAGAAATTGGAAGTTTCCTGGTGGTCACTTGGACTTTGTCCTTCCACCGCTGAAGCACGCTCAGCCTCACCCACAGCCCCACGCTCGCCCATCTCTGAGAGCGCAACCTCCACTCTCAATGCAATCAACATTGACCGCTCCTTCTTCCAGCCAGGGATGGGGAAATGTGGTAGTCAACACCCATCTGCTCATGTGCCAAACACAAGCTGGAATCATAGAATCATAGAAGCGTTAAGGTGGGAAAAGACCTCTAAGATCATCAAGTCCAACCTTCAACCCAACCCCCCCATGCCCACTAAACCATGCCCCCAAGCGCCTCATCTACACGTCTTTGAAATCCCTCCAGGGATGGGGACTCCCCCACTGCCCTGGGCAGCCTGTGCCAAGGCCTGACCACTCTTTCAGTGAAGACATTTTTCCTAATGTCCAACCTAAACCTCCCCTGGCACAACTTGAGGCCGTTTCCTCTCTTCCTAAAGAGACCCGTGGTTTCTCGTCACAGCTCTGACTGGCTGTTTCAGCAAGGAAAGGGGACAGAGAAAAAGAGAGAAGCAGGGAAAGTTAGCCAGGGAATGAAGCAGGCAAACAGCAAAAATCCCAAACGCTCGATAACTCCAGCGATGTGCTCAGACACGGTGGGATGGCGGAAAAATGGCTTTAGCTCTAAGTTAGAGAGTGCTTGTGTTCACCTCTCTATGTCAGCCTGGATGTAGATGTGGAAAAGAACAGGGCTAATTCATGAGTTTAGTTACCTGCTGGAAGACCTGTATTAATTGACTTGGGTTAATTAACAGCATGAAGGGCTTCTGCAGGTCTGCTTTACTGGATAGCTCCTCTGTTTGACTCCATCCAGAAATGCTTTCCCCTCCCAAACCAAACGGCTCCCCACAGGATGCTGCAGCAATGCAGCTGCAAACAGCTGCCTCTCCCCACATATTGGGAATGCAAAGCTGTAGCACAGCTACAAAGGAGTAACGAAGGCACGACGACAAAACTCCCTGTAACAGCAGAGACAGTAAGCCCTGGGACTGCGCTGCTCAGAGTTGCTGCAGAATCTCTCTCTCTTCCCGATTTTCTGAGCAAACATCTGTTAGACAAAAAGTTTAGGACTAGCTCCTGTTTGAGCTAGGGAAATGGAGTTCACTATCATGTGAGATCTCTCCCTGTTCTAGTTTCAATGACAGCAAGAGATACTGCCAAAAGGCGATTCCTCTTATCTACCTTGAGCTATCTTCTTGCAAGAATCTTCCCCTGTGGTATCCGTCTCTCTGCTGACTGCAGCCAGAGCCCAAAGATTAGTTTAATCTAGACAGGTAAGGTTTAGATGGCAGAAGATGGGTGACATCAATCCTACCTTTAGGATGAGGATTTACAAATGCATCAGGAGCCTATAGATGGGAATGGGCAGAAAGTGCCATTTTTAACAATATACATATACCAACCTCGCATTGATCAGAGTGTTTTGCAAATCCTCTTCGATCCTTGCACTTTTCAGAAAACTGAAATTTTGGCCTAATTCTCTCTCTAAAATGGATTTCTTCTCTCTTTTATTTATTTGTAAACTCTTGGGGCTAAACACCACATACAGCATAAATCTGAACTGTGCAATTCATCGCCACGCATTTTTTGGGGGTTGGGCATGATTAAAAAATGGAGTAGGCATTTATAAAGATGACAAGATGATCCAAGGCAATTATAATAGTTGATGATTATACCAAAATATTGTTGAAGGATTATTAAAGCTCATGCTTCAGGGCATAAAATGGTATCTTTTTCTGGAGTGGGAGGGCAGACTATCACATATCTGTCTACTGCACACTTATGCACTCTTCTGAAAGTCTCCTGCTGGCTCTTGTTAAGGACAGACATGAGATCTGATCCAAAAGGTCAATGCCTGTGTTTATACATACTTTGCATTTATAAAGCATCTAGCATGATTGAACCCCAACTAGGCGACCCCAACTAGCTGCAGTCCCAGCAGCTCAAGCTTTGATATTCGTTTAGATAGCAGGAAATCATGGAATTGAGTCAGAAGGAAGAGGAGATGAAGACTTCTCCAAAAGATCTGACTCTTATTAAAATGACACCATTGTAAAAGCCAGTACATGCAACTGTGTATTTCTGGCACAAGTCTGAAATGCTCTGGTTTTGCCTTTACTACGTACATTGTTTTGGGGAGTCAGGCTTCAGCCCCCACGATACAAGTGGTTTCACCCAATGGCATCCCCACCAACTGTGGGAACAGACATACAAGTGTGAGCCAAGCTCCCTTCCACTTCTACAGCCCAGCCTGCTGGGCTGGAGCCAGTACTGACATTCTGCCTGTTCAGTCTTTGAAGGCACAGAAAGGGAACCTAAACTTTTTGAGGCTTGTGAAGACCCTCACATCCTTACAAATAAGCTTTCACGTGGTCCTAACTGAGATCATTTGAAAAGACACAGATTGCAGTGACAGTAAGCCAGCAATTTATGCCTCCGATCTTGATTTTATTATTTAAGTTTTACAAAATTTAGTTTCACCAAGCAAGGTACTTTGCTGGTCGCCATGTTTACACAGGGTTCTTCTTACATGAAAGGCACTTGAACACTGAAGTTCTTCAAAGCCCGCAGAACTCAGCGGGTAGATGTGCAATCAAAAGAAAAGGTGCACAACTGCACCAGCCCAGAATTTTCCTTTGCTGAACAGCTGCCTCCCGGCATAAGGACGAGCTCCTCAGTTTCTGCTTAAATCTTGCAGTGATCCCACAAAATTCCACAGAAAGGTTTAATTCAGAGATATATTTTATTATTTTCTACTGTTGTATTCTTCTGGATTGGGTTTAATCTCACATTATGTCATCTCTTTATTTCTGCTGTCTTCATTCTTATTCATCTCCCCTCTAAACTAAATAGTCTGAATTTTTTAAACTAAATAGTCCAAAATTTTTCAATTTTTAGCCCCATCTGTTCATACCATAAAGCCCTGGGTCACAGTTCGGGTCATGGAGACACACTGACACACAGGCAGATACAGGACTGATATCCTCAATTTCATGTAGAGTTGAAGAGCGATGGATTTTATAGTTTTAAGTAATGTTCACTACCGGTTTGGGAAATTAAGTATCAGAGCCAGCACAACTGCACAATACCAAAACTGATGCAGATACAGGAGGCACTCATGTATGAAATCTTATAAATTTATATAGAATTCCTAATGCAACAAAAATATCCCTGCCAAAAGGAGTCAATACTAAATGGAGTGTATTATCACCCCCAGAGCCACTTCCAAAGCTTCACCCCGGCTGAGGTCTCTCTTAGATGACTATCAGTCATCAGGAGTAACGAGATGAACGCTGGGCCTTCCAGGTTTGGCAAGCAAAGCATCTCCCAACCAGAACCTTCACCCTGGCACCGCCAGAGACTCAGCCAGGCAACCTGCCCAGCGGAAACCTTCTTTCAACTCTCTGATAGGAATAATAAAATTCATTATCAAACAATAGCAAGCTTTGGTAAATATTTCCATGGGTGAGTGCATGGAACAAGCTTTCCAAACATCGTATTTGGACATCGTAATGAGAGCGGCTCAGTGTTCAAAAAAGCTCTGCATCTTTACTGCCCTTTAGAAGTAGGGGTTTCTGAGCGCCAGTCCCACATTTCGAAGTCATGGTTGGTTTGCCAGGGGACAAAGACAGCCGCAGTGCCGCTGCGAGCTCTTCCCCGCAAAGAACAAGGCACTACTCATGACGAGGGAAACTGTTCGGGCCCCCATTCATATTGCAGCTGCATCCTTTTTAAAGGGACTTCAATTCAGAGGCTTTCGTGTGCAAGTATTGCTTCTGCATCCAATGTATTTCATAGGACTGTAGAGCCTGGCTGTAGAGCCTGTGAACTCAACAGGGCATATGACAAAGTGCTATTGGAAGTCCACCGGCTCACAACACACGGCCCTGCTAGTCAAGTCACTACGGAGAATTTAAATCAGAACTGCCTCAGTTTTTTTACCTAGTATTAACATGTGCACACAAGTTAGGCACTGATGACATACAGATGGAGGTTAATTATAAAATGTGGCTACAACATATACCAGTCCTCACAGAGTAATAAAACAGCACGCAACACTCACTGGTTTTGATTAATGACTGGGGCAGAAGTTTCTCAGATCCAGCGCAAAGCTAGCAGTCATTAAGTCATCATTAACACGCTTAACAATACCAGTTTACCAAGCACCTTCGACATAATGACCTAGCTCTACAACAAAAGGCTTCCAGTTTAAACAGAGCTGCCAAAGGATCATCGGCAGGGAGACTGGAAACATCTTCTAATCAATGATCCAATACAGATTGGTCACTGAACTTGAAAGAAGTGGAGTCTCTACTGCTGCCTGGGATGGGTATCTGAGACAGATACTGCACTGGGAGGAAAAAGATATCTGTCTCTGATGCAGCCTACAGAAAAAATCTGACGCCGACGTATGTTATAATTACAGCGAGACAAATATATGTATTTAAACTGGGTATATGGAATTGAGCAAATGTCACAATTGGCTTTAGGGATTACTGGAAATGCAAAAGAAAACTAATAATTTAATAGCAATATCAAAGGAAAGGCAGAAAGTCATGACCTTGACAACTCACTCATCTATGATGAATAAAAATGAAAGTGCATTATTTCCTCCAGTTTTGTGAATTACTTCATACGCAGAACTGAAGCAATAGAACATAATTGAATTATACTTTCATATATACGTGTGTGTGTGTATGCATCCGTTTAATTTACAGCCATGATTTCTTACAGGAATACAATGCATATACTCCTAACTACACACATTATGAATACTCCCTTTCAAGTCAGAGCAAAAAGAGAGAACATTTGAGGTCCCTGCGGGGTTGGCAGCATCATTTCTGTACTTATTTACTCAGTAAAGTTCAAAAAAGAGTGGATTATAATTCCCACTTGAGGTCTGGATTTTAAATTACAGGGTAAAAATAAACTTTTTATTGACCACACTGCCATAGCATGCTGCAATATGGTAGGTCCTTTCTTTTCATCAATAGTCCTTAAAAAAGAAAAGGAAATAAAAAACAACAAAAACAAACAAACAAACAAAACCCCAAAGCAAACCAAAACAAAACCCAAAGCTCAAACCCCAATGAAAACCACTCTTGCACACCCCTCCTCTCTGCTTTATCCTCCCTGCTGCTACCGACAGAGCTGTAATCTTCTGACTGCTATCACAACAGAGACAACTCTTCTAAGCAGCAAGTGCCAGCGTGTATTCAACCGGCCAGGATAAGACACTCCAGTGGGCCAAACCGTCAAGCAAGCATGAACCTACGTGTGCCAGCAGTTCATCCGCTCTCTCAGGACATGCAAACTTACCTGTGGACTCTACTGGGAAGGGGCAAGGCTTCCCAGGGCAGGTTCATCTTTGTCTTGGCAATGAGTCTTCCAACAAAGCCAAGGGAGAAAAATTATGAAGAGACACTTAAACTTGAGCTCTTTGCAGGCTTAGGACCAGAATTAATCACAGAATCACAGGATGGCTGAGGTTAGAGGCACCTCGGGAGGTCATCTGGTCCAACCCCCTGCACAGGCAGGGTCCCCTACTGCAGGTTGCCCAGGGCTGTGTCCAGATGTCTTTTGAATATCTCCGAGGATGGAGATTCCACAACCTCTCTGGGAAACCTGTGCCAGTGCTCAATCACCCTCACTGTAAAAATGTGTTTTTATAGTCATTGTCAAGCAGTGACCAGTCATGTAGAGCTTTGAACTTCAGTGGTGTCTCGCTCAGGTGCTGCATGCAATCTAAGTGCAGAAGAGCGGCAAAATACTCCATTTGTAGCAACTTCCAGTTCTAAACAACTTAGTGTTTAGACACATAACCAGACGTGCTCACCATACGTATCAACCTTATTTTTGCGTTACTTGCTCTTTTTCCCATTTTGTTTTCACTGCCTTTAAAATTCCAACACTTCCAGGGACAGAAGAAATAAAGGCAAAATTCTCAAATCCCAATTCTTTCAGCCATGTGTCCTTTTTTTGACTTAATACATGGCATTACTGAAGTAATACATTCCCAGATCAGCTTTAGTATTGCAAAAGCATTCGGACCTGTTCTAGCGCAAAGGGCTGGCTCCCCCCACCCAGGGCAGCTGCCCCCCACGATTGCCAAAGCCACCCATTAGTCTGTGTGCCTTAACCTCAGACTGGGGTGCACGTGCCCGCCATGTACCAGCAGTCACTGCTCAATTTGAATATGCTACCTGGTCAGAGACAAAAAAAAAAACAAACAAAAAACAACCTCATATTTTTTAGTTTCCCCTGAGCCTGCCACCAAAATAAAGAGGCTTAAAAGTTGAGTAAAGTACAAGATCATTTTGTCCGGGCACACTATCAAGAATGGAAAATTATGAGGTTGCGGGGGAAGCAGAGAGGGGAGTTACAGGAAAGAAATAAAGCGAAGAATGAGTTCCATTTTCAGTTGGACTCAGTCATTATATGTTCACATACATGTGAACAAGCTGGCCCGGAGCACTAGCCCAGGTAACAGTAGCCCGTTCCTTGCCCACTCCCTCTATTCTCAATAGCCTGTTTTTTCCCTCCTCCAACTTTTTCTGAAATCCTCTGTTTTTTAACCAATGGGGACGCAGCTTTGATGACTCATCTATTTATTCCCGATTTGCCTGGCTGCTTTTCATCCAGCAGCAGCAGCACTTTGATGACTCGCACTTTGCTCGTGCTGCCATTCACGCACAGATGTGGCATTGATAGCTCCAACAGGGAGGAAGGGAGGCGGATACGTTTGCTATTCAGAGCACTTCCTCGGTGGTTACGCTCTGGAGACGACTACAATAGCTCACAGCGCCCACTCTGTATGAACTATTCATTCTGTGGACATTTTATCAAGAGGGTATGAAGGGAAGGCAGGATCCTCCCTTTAGCAGCAGAGCAGTGTTAAATCAGCTTAACCCAATCATGAAACTGTCCCCTTCACCACTATATTTAGATTCACGGTTGTACATGTAGGCTTAAATTCATCTTGGCTAATTACAACCACCCGAAAGACTGGCATGCAATCCGAGGTCATGTAACTCAATGAGATATAAGCACTCCTAAAACACAATTCCTGCTTTCCAAAAATAGATGGGATGAATTGCTCTTTGGAGCCATCTCTCTCCCTCTTTCCACCGAGTACCGCGCTCCCTGAACAACCAGTGTGCTACAGACACCTAAGCTTTCAGACTGCTAGTTAGGTGAGACAAATCCTGTCTTGCAACAGCAACAATTGCCCACACAATCAGTGGATTAGGAATGACTGGCTAATGAGACACCACAGAGAAAGGACCCTCAGGGTTATGGTGGATGGTAATCTGGACACAAAGCAAATGTTACCGAGCAATATGTGCTTGGTAAAAGGGAATTATCATATAGGAATGCATACACAAGAACTTTCTTGGGAAATGTATGGAACAAGCCCTGCATTGAACCCCATGCTTATGAGAGTGGGTGCTGTGGAGTACTCTACATGCCCTGAAGCACTGAACTTCACCAAGGAGGTGGTCAGAGGAGATCAAGATCAACAGGAAGAGTGCAGTTTAGAGGTGATGTGACTCACAGGCAACAATTAGGGAGCTAGGTTCGTTATCTAACAGAAGAGATGGGACAAGATAACTAGCTTCAAATATACAAAACGTGGCTGCAAAGGGGAAGAGGATAATCTCTTCTTCATGCCATGAGGGACAGGACTGGAGCGATGGGCCAGACTGCCTGCCAATAATGTGGCACCTCTGCTGCTGGCAGCCAGGTTAAATGGACATCAGTAGGACGAGGTTTAGATCTAGTGTATTCTGCCATGAAGAATGGGACTACACGACCTCTTGGGGTCCATCCCAGCTTTATTTTAAAATCAGAGAATCATTAAAATTGGAAAAGACCTCTATGGTCATCAAGTCCAACCGTCAACCCAACCCCCCCATGCCCACTAAACCATGTCCCTAAGCACCTCATCTACACGTCTTTTAAATCCCTCCAGGGATGGGGACTCCACCACTGCCCTGGGCAGCCTGTGCCAAGGCCTGACCACTCTTTCAGGAAAGAAATTTCTCCTCATGTCCAACCTAAACCTCCCCTGGCACAACTTGAGGCCGTTTCCTCTCGTCCTATCGCTGTTACTTGGGAGAAGAGACCGACCCCCCCTCGCTCCAACCTCCCTTCAGGCAGTTGCAGAGCGCGATGAGGTCTCCCCTCAGCCTCCTCTTCTCCAGGCTGAACACCCCCAGTTCCCTCAGCCGCTCCTCATCAGACTTGTGCTCCAGGCCCTTCCCCAGCTCCGTTGCCCTTCTCTGGACACGCTCCAGCCCCTCCATGTCCTTCTTGTCGTGAGGGGCCCAAAACTGAACCCAGGATTCGAGGTGCGGCCTCACCAGTGCCCAGTACAGGGGCACGATCCCCTCCCTGCTCCTGCTGGCCACACCAGTGCTGATACAGGCCAGGATGCCGGTGGCCTTCTTGGCCACCTGGGCACGCTGCCGGCTCGTGTTCAGCCGCTGTCGACCAGCCCCCCCAGGTCCTTCTCCTCTGGGCACTTTCCAGCCGCTCTTCCCCAAGCCTGGAGCGGTGCCTGGGGTTGTTGTGGCCCAAGGGCAGGACCCGGCACTTGGCCTTGTTGAACCTCCTCCATTGGCCTCGGCCCATCGATCCAGCCTGTCCAGGTCCCTCTGCAGAGCCTCCTGCCCTCCAGCAGATCAACACTCCCGCCCAACCTGGTGTCATCTGCAAACTGACTGAGGGAGCACTCGATCCCCTCGTCCAGATCATTGATAAAGACATTGAACAGAACTGGCCCCAACACTGAGCCCTGGGGAACACCACTCGTGACCGGCCACCAACTGGATTTAACTCCATTCACGTTTTCTATTATTCCTTTTTGCTAACGCATTAAAACCATCCACCTTTAGTATTCAGCTCTGAGTATACAGCTGGCTCTATTTCTTATCTGAGGATTTCAAGCCTCTTTAGTGCAGGATCACATCTCGCTGTTACACTCTGAAAATGCCAGGGGATGCTAAGAGAAATATTTTTTCAAAATGAGATAATTCTCTTAACACCATATTGTCTGAATGAAGAGAAACAAAGGAAGTTTATCGCGACAAACTACTGCTTAATGGGGGGATTAAAAGTGAATTAGGCCTTTTTCAATTTGTTTCCCACCACATCGCCCAGACAGCATGCCGGCTTCAGCTGTGATTTGAATAACTATATCATGCCACTGAAAAATCACATATTGAAATAGTCACCTTTCGTGGTAAAAGTTATTGTTGTGGATTATTTCTGTGTCAGCGGCTCCCAAAAATTACCCTCAATATTATGTATTAATGATCATCCGCACTAAGCAGCCTAAACTGGCTGCTAATATACAAACTAATATACATTTTCAAATTAATCTGTGCCACCAAAAATGCTCTGTAGATCAAGCTAAAAGTTTTATTTGCTTTTATTCAATCATATTAGATGATTACTCAATCATATTAGATGAAATATTATAGGAAGCACAGAATTTCAGTGGCTTTATGGGTAAATATCATGCCTTTTCTCTGACACTTTGAAACAATGAATTATCTTAAAAGGATCCATTCATGTTATTATTAGATGTAGGCATTCAGATGTGTAATTCAGAGTCAGCTGTATCTAAAGTTACCTTTCCCAGCTCTAAAGATTAAATAGTGAGTCACATGCAAACTGATGACAGATTTTAATATCATCTGTCAATAATTCATGTTTGACACAGAGCAGGATTATGCTTGGAATAATATAACCCCTGTATTTTAAAGGAGACTGCACTTGTTCCTGCTAAGCATCTTCAAAAAGAAGCACCTCCTGACCAATGTATGGTCCAGGCTAAGGCAGGGCGATAGGTCTTCAGGACTTTCAGCAGTTCTTACATAGACAACGATAGGCTGGGGACAGGAGATAACACCAAATTCAAACAACTTCCACAACATTGTTTTGCCTTTTAATGTGCTTGCTTTAATCACAGAACTGTAGAATGATCTCCGTTAGAAGGGATCTCTGGAGGTCTCTGGTCAGAGCCCTGTTTCAGGAAATGCCGATTAATCAGGTTGCTCAGGCTTCATCCAGTCAAAGTCTGAGCATCTTCCCCAAGGTGAGCAAACCCAGCTCCTTCAGCCTCTTCCCACATGTCACCTGCTCTAGCTCCAGACCATCTCTGTGGCCTCCACTGGTGTTGCTCCAGTCCATCCATGTCTTGCTTGCTCTAGGGAGCCCCAAACCGGACAGAGCAGTCCGATGCAGTCTCACAAGCACTGAACAGAGGGGAAGGACCACTGCCCTGGGGCCGCTGGCTGCAGTCCTGCTAGTACAGCCCAGCTTGCTGTTGGCCTTTTTGGCATGGGCACATTGCCGGCTCATCTTCAACTTGTCTGCAGAGCAACCCAGCTCCCTTTCTGCAAAGCTGCTTCCTAGCCAGTTGGCCCCAACATGTACTGGTACTTGGGTGATTGTTCCTCTCCAGTGGCAGGACGTGGCATTTCCCTCAGCTAATTTCATGAGGCTCCTGTCTGCCCTTTACTCCAGCCCGTCAAGACCCCTGTATTGACCACTACTTCCAGTTTGGTATCCGAGAACTTGCCAAAAGTCCAGTGGGTCCCATTGTTTTGGGCATTAATAACTATGTTGTATAGTATTGTCCTCTGTTTTGATCCTCAAGGGATGACGTGAGCAAATGACCACCAGTTGGACATCATGCCACCCTTCCAGCCCAAAGGCCTAGCCAATTTTCCACTAATCATTAGCATCTCACAAATCTGGCTGTAAGGAAACTACGGGAGGTCATATCAAAGGTCTTACTAAAGACCAGGCAGGAGGATGAGAAGGTATAATAGGGGAATCAAGGTGGTGATTCCAAAACACTCGTAAGTGGGAACAGGAGATGAGAAAGGTGTCGGGCAGCTGCTCCTATGAGAAGACAGAAGCTGTAGCACTGTGCTCCCCCCACCCCAGGAACTGCCAGCTCTGTCTTTTGTGCTTCTTGCAGTTTCAAACCGCGAGGACTGTTTGGAGGAAAAATTTCACTGATTTCAGGAATACAAATACACTAAGAGCTCTAAGAGGGTGAAAAACACGAATGGGGGAAAGACACATGTGAGTGTAACGCAAGAACCCTCTGAGGCCTTGGGGAAGAGACGGGACAGTAGCAACCCCAAGAAAAGCCCAACGGGTAGAGTAGGAGCCAGAATCGGATCAACCGGCTTTCTTCTTGGGTACAGCATGGGCATAGTGAGGCAACAAAAATGGGTAACGTAGACAGAAAGCATGGAGGTCATGACTCAGTGTGACGCCCACCCTCCCACCTGCTCCTCTTCCGACAGCACGGGTTCAAGCACATACATCGAGAAAATTGTCAGGGTTCCTCCTCCTTTTCAGAATAACCCCTTGATTTTGTTGCAAAGCAGCTGCATTTGGTTTTACAACTCCTGCTTGCATTAACTTACCCAAATTAACTTCTATGTGCTGATTTTAAAGGGACTCACTCTATTAAAAACAAATGAGAGTTGCAAAATTAGTCCCTTTGCTGTTCTTCCTCACATCTTGACTTCTGTTTCTGTTCCTGCCACTCACCAGCAATCTGCCAGCAGGTGAATCACTTCACAGTGTTTCTGCTTCCCTTCAAATTTCTCATCTATTTAGATAATACATTTGCAGAGTAATAGCTGTCTTTAGATACGAAGTGGGTCGTAGCTCAACAAGTGCCTCTACCTGCTGCTGTACAATATTACCGCTAATTGTCATCTTGGGCTTCAGCATATGCACGGTCACATGCTTCTGAGATGATCTCAGCTTCGCACATTGCAACATCCACTTTGGGTTTTGTATTTTAAACTAGTCTGCACTGGAACAACAAAATCCGTGTGTCTGAAAAACGATGCCCATGCACTCTAACTCCTGCAGTACTACAGACACATGCTGGGGTGCCTGAGGCTTCGGACTCACACGGAACAGATGTAATTAACACATTGCTGTCGAATGAAGGGGGTGTGAGTGTACCTAATTATACCTATGTGTAACACTTTAAACTTGCATCATGTCCAAAGTGTACTGATGAGTACGTGTTCATCTGATGGCATCAGCTTAATCACCTCTCTAACTATTCAAGGAGGAGCACGCAGAAAGTTTCCTTTGGATTGGTTCTATCACAGTAATTTATTGTTACTCTGGTGATGCCATGACACGCAATCAAACAATTGATTGTTTGTGAGACGGAGTGAGCACGGAAAACAAAAAGGTCACAGGGACAAGCTGGCAGAAACCTGAGCTACTCACCTGAAGACATGCCTGGTGTTCCTCAAATTAGCCTCTCAACTCAGGTGTGTGCACAGGCATATAGATGCATGAAAGATCCTGCGGCATAAATAGTAGCAGCAGAGCACCTGGATCTGCAACGCTTTCCTTGAAACAAGTGTCTACCTTCATGCCCAAGTCACCTATAGCTCTTGGTGAGGGAAGGCGGGGAGACTTGAGAGTGTTTCAGAGAAAGAAAGAGGAAAAAACAAGTGTTCACGTGCCTCTGTCACCATATTCCCTAACCATTCAGGAGGATTATCAAGCAGAAGGCTCAACAGGTGACTTGGCTGTCATCTGTGAGAACCTTGGTGGCCCTGGAAGCAGAAGTAGACAGGGTAGTAGCAGGATACTGTCAGAGCAGTAAGGATTTCCAGGCATACAATAATAGTCACACTGGGTTTTTTTCACATCTGCTGAGCACGCTTCCTCAAGCGCAATCTGCCAACGATCATCACATGCGACAAACGCTCGTTAGGGCGTGCAGAAGTCCTGCTGCGCATCAGCGTGCGGTGGCAATCAATCAGGGCCAGCGGGGAGCCGAGGTGCTCCCTGCAGCACAGCGGCTTCCCAGCCTCCGTGTGCACCGCGTCAATCAATCAAGGCGAATGGCAAGCCACCGCACGCAGATGGTCCACAAACCTTGCAAACCCCATCTGGCTGCTGTCCCTGAGCAACCCAAGCTGGAGTGCACATCCATGGCAGGGAAAAACCGTCCCAACTTTGCTCACAGGTCAATCAATCAAAGGGAGCCTGACAAACCATGCAACGGTCCCTGTGTCCTGCAATAAAAGTGAGACAAATCACTGCTGGAATGAGATGGAAACCCACAGCTGCTGTAAGCCACAGCTACTCACCTTAGTCACCCCTCTCATCAGTAACAGCCAAGTTCAACAAAAACGTCTCACACCAGTTATGCTTACAGACCTGAGAAATGCAGAATAGCCAAATTGCCGGCAATTTTACATTACGATCACATAATTTGCAGCTGAACTTAAATTTACTTCTAGCCAATGATATTAATTACAATAAATATCATAGAATCACAGAATAGATTGGGTTGGAAGGGACCTTTACAAGTCATCTAGTCCAACTCACCCCTGCTGTGGGCAGGGACGTCTTCAACTAGACCAGGTTGCTCAGAGCCCCGTCCGACCTGACCTGGAATGTTCCCAGGGTTGGAGCATCTACCACCTCTCTGGGCAACCTGTGCCAGTGTCTCACCACCCTCATGGTAAAAAACTTCTTCCTATATGATGTGCATGTTTGCCACCTTATAGACGCTTCAGTTTGTCTCTCCTTTGTTTCCATTAGATAGGCATCTCCATTACATGCCTCCAGCTTTAAATTAAAAACAGATGGACAGGCTAGGACTGCTCCATACCAAAACAGGATATCAAGTTCAGGGTCTGATTTTCATTACTTTGGATTTATCCTGGATTACTCTGGATTTACAATTTATATAACTTCTATGAAGTTACACCAGGTCTACCAAAGAACTTCTATATCAGATGAAGTCATACCAAATGAGAAAAGTCTTGTGTCAGAGTCATCAACACATGAGTCATTGTCTTTAATGAGTTGTTGCAGTAATTACTATATGTATTTAATCTTGCCCTTGATGATGGCCGCCACCAAGTTCTTCATGAGAAAGTGCGAGTCTTTATCATTTTTCAGGTTTGTTTACTTTGGAAATTACTCCAGAAGAGCAATTCCTGTTAATGTATCAAGACAACTTTTTCCCAAAATAAACATGACATTTGTAAGGTGGAAATAATTCATTCTTGTTGCAAAATTAGATCATGATCACCTGTCCTCAGTTCGGAATAGTTATGCTACTTGATGTTCCCCCATTACTGTAACATAAACAAATTTCTGTTGCAGATGAGGTCCACATGGCCAGAGGCTGTTCTGGCTCCAACAGCAAAAGTATTGCTCTGACAAATGGTTGTGGTAACAACTCCCATCCTTTGTCCTCACGGATGAGGGTGGATGAGTTATTACCGGTGTTGAGAGGAGAGCTGCTCCCACCTCTCCATGGCAGAGAGGATTTCATGCCTCTTCTGGTATGAAATCAGAGCAACTAGTGAGGGACAAACCGCACATTAAGATTTTTTTTTTTTTTTTCACTGGCAAAATTAATGAGAGAGTAAATTAAGGGCTTCCAAATCATTTTGCCAGGTACCTTCGGAGCTGACTGTAATTCCCCTACCGCCAGTGGCAGATTTAAAGCTGAGCTGTGAATTTGCTTTGCAATGGGCTGTGTACACTAATGGTACATACCACAGTTTTGAAGTCCCTGCTGTTAAATCAGAAATTCAGAAAAAGCTGAAGGCAACTCCTTGGAATAAAGCCATGAGGACAGTAATAATGTGAAATGTGCAAGTGCAAATAAAATTCATAGCTCATCTTAGACACACTCAGCATGTTAATGGCTCAACTGTTTTGTTCATTTGCTACCTGTTTTCAGCGCCCCGAGGCATACGCTATTAAGGCACAACCCAGCGTAAACTAACCTGAAGTCTTCAAATGTTATAACATGTGCTGCAGAACTGTCCTCCAGAAAACACTTCTCTGAAATCTCAAATTATTTAGAAATCTAAACTGAATACTTTGCTCTTTGGCATCAGGTTTATAAACCATTTCAGACACATCCTCTGCGGATCCTGGACAGAGACAGCTATAATTTCCATCCTCCTGGAAACCAGCATTCCCAATTGCACTTCTTGCGAGCAACCACTGGCATGAGGCTCTTGAGATACGTAGCAGCCGTACAGCCAGAAAGAGATGGAGATATACAACTCGGTCAGGGACAAGTCCAAAGACAAGAGCAAAGGCACAAAAAATGCCACAACATCAAGACAGCTTGGTCAGACACAGATAAACGCCTAGTTACCCTCCTGCAAAGCATTTCAACTCAACTGCTTGAATATTTTCATGTGAACCAATTAAATCTGAAAGAAAACACTTTTGTTGAAATCAATGTAAGAAATCAATGTTTAAATCGATGTAAGAATATATCAAATCAATCGTATAAAATCAATGGCTTAAATCAATGTAAAAATATAAAAATGTTGATTTTTTTCCTAAAATGTTTTGTTGACCAAAAAGAATTCGCTTTCAACAAAGCACTGAGAAGTATGTGAGTATTTGTTTTTACTCTGTGCCCAGGCTTGACTGAGATGCCCCTTCCTCTTGCCTCGCTGCAGAACCTTCTTTGAAGTCTACCCATAACAATGAACCTCCCTGACACTGGGGGAAAATGCAAATCCTGACATAAAATCCAGAGAGCAATAAATCAAAACTCTTCTTCAAATCCTTACTTTGGTGAGAAAAAAGAAAACACCTGAAAACGCCTTGTACAACTTGCTCCCGAAGAGCTCCTGCCACTGCGCGGCTGCGTACGGTCACAGGGGTTTTAAGCAAGAGAAAAACATGGAAACACAGAAGACCATGGGGACATTAAATGAGCGGAGAGGGTCGCTGCTGGAGGCCCACCTGTTTTATTAGAGAGTCGGAAGGACACCATCTTGTCCGGGATGCTGCAGACATTCCTCACCGAGGCGATGCAGCTGTAATTCGCGTAGTCCTGAGGTCGGAGGTTCTTCAGCTTCAGGATCTTTGTTTCTCCCTGTGTGTGCGAGAGAGAGTGTTAGGAAAAGACTGCGGCAGAGGAACAAGCAGGGATGTAGGATACACCAAGACTGGCTTTCAGGAGGCAAGAGGAAGATGCAGAGGTGACTAATTAGAAGCAGATGTTGAAGTGGTCCAGAAAACATGTTATTTAATTTTCTGAAAGAATGGCAGCTGGCATAACCTAAAACTGCAGCCCCACTTACATATCAAAGGCAAAAGAAAAGAGAGCAGCGAGGGGGAAATTGTTTCCACAGTCTCTTTCAAGTTGCAGCATTATTCGGGATAATATATCTTAAGGTACAATCTACATGATGGAAAAAATCACAAGGTACAGAAATCCTGCTGTTTTCCTTTGAAAATGAGCTGCTGATGGATTTTATTTTTAGCCAGCAGTGTAAATGATGGAGCAGGGACCTGAACGGGATATGTAATGAAGGCATTCCTTCAGACACAATCAAGAGAAAACTGGAAAATACGAGATTTCCACTGCAGTACTATGTGAAATGGGCACTGCAGAACCAGAAACTCAGGAAAAAAAGCAAGTTGCTGAAATACGTGTGTAAAATCTTACAGCATTGTTAGCAACGAGAGTAACAAAAAGCCGAAAGGAGTGTTAGATACAAAATCCTGAGCACGCAGCGATGCCACGGGCAGAGCAGGGAGGAAGAAAGCACAGGGAGCACAGCAAAGCTCAACAGGGTGTCAGGCGTGAGGATGCGACAGTGTGGAGGGCTGCGGAAACATCAGATAAACCTATATGTATCGATACCTGCACATTATTCACTCTAGCATTAAAATAAGAAACTTCCTTGGGCTTTCTCAATCTCTTCTTCCAGTTGCCTGCATTCAAGCCTTTGCCTGTGTTCATACCGATAAGCTAAAAATGTATTATGCTTAGACAAGGCTAAGGCAGAACCCCAGCCAGGGAGGCAGACGCTGAACGGGCTTATAAAGCACCAAAAGAGCAAATTTCAGAAAATGTTCATTATCACGTGTCCTGTTAACGCTGCTACAACTTTTAATATTACCATGGCTTGAGCAACCTATTGAATTTCTTTTAACAATATCATGTCCACCAGCTGCCCAGGCCTATATAAGACCATACAAAATATGGTAGTTTGTGAAAATGCATGTACCGAACTAGAAAAAATCAATAAAAGAGAAGATACAGCTACCCCGACAAGAAAAGAGACAGCCATGAAACCAAGCTTGGTAGCTTTGGAGCATCGGAACTGAAGTGCTTTGTAGTGCAATCAGTCCCACAGAAATTATGTGATTTAAGCACATAATTAAGCACATGCTGATTTAGTGTTTGCAAGATCAAGCCTTTGAAAGGCTGCTCCTAAAGATAAAGATCCTATTTCAAGAAGAGGTTTATCTGGGCTAGAGAAGGGCCTGACTCAGGAACACAGCTACCAAAGTCATCGAGTTCTGGAAACACAGAGCAGCCACATCCCATCAATTCAATTCTTAGCTCTGGACTCCAGGTTGAACTCGTGGGCTGAACTCACAATGGTATCTGGATCATGTCCCCAGATTGCAGAGATTTATAAAAATGTATATATTTTCTTCATTGGTTTGGATAATTAGTCTAATTATGTCTAATTGCATAATTATTGTAAATACAGCAAATTTAATCTTGTACTCAGGCTGTGCAATTACAATGTGCAATGGAGATGATGCAAACTCTAAGGAAAAAATTCTTCATCAAGATTTTGGGTTTGAAAAGTTCAGTATTTCAAATACTCCCACAGATGAGAATGTGCATGTTTGTTCCATCTTTTTCCCCATGGCAGCTGAAATAAGTAGCTAACATTACCTGACTCATCAAAAAAAATCTGTTCAAAGTTCAAGAATTCATTCGTACATAGCCAGTTTTCCAGGTGCTTTCTATGATTTAATAAAACAAAAAAACCACCGGAATGAAAAACTAGCCTTTTTGGGGCACAATAACTTCGAAAATTTAATTGCGTTGCTACTTGTTTTCCTTTACGTTTCATTTAATTTTCAGATTGATAATCCACTTTCAAAGCAATCACCAAAAAATGACACCTCAAATTCATATCTCTTGATGTCCTGAAGTCAAATCCCCCCTAACCCTTTTCACATCATCTTACTGTTTGTTACCGTATCATAAGCTGAACCAATTATGCAGAGGTGTGCAGTAGACGATTATGACTCTTGAACCTTTAATTACATCTTTTCCTCTTATAGGCACGTATCAGATCTTGTAGGCACACCAACAAGATACTCTAATTCAACCTGACCTCCAATAAACGTAAAAAGGTTATGTATAAGCTTTTGACTATCAACACAACAATCTGATTTATTCATTAATTCAGCCCAGACAGAGGTTCTAGGAAGAATGTTCCTAGTAACCTAAAAATATATTAAAAAAAAACTAATTTTAAGTGATGCATTTTATTAGATATGTTCTTATTAGATGATAGGAAAGGTAATCATCAGCATTTCCATATTGAAATGTAAAATAAAAAGTCCCATGTCAAGGGAGTCCCTCACTTTTTAATTAAAACATTAAAAAACTCCAGTTTACACACTTGAGTCCAAGGAAACAAGAAACAGATTTGCTAAACTGGGTCCGTACATGTTAAATTAAAAATAATCTCATCACATTTAGGAAACCAATGACTTGACTATGTAATCTAATTCTCATCTCTGCAAGGTTCCAGGCTACACGTTTCCCAGTAAAATACCAAGCCACTGTAGCAATATAAAGCTGTCAAGTACAATAAAAAGAAAAAAATGAAGGTGCTCTCAAATCATTAGCTGGAAATTATTTATGAAAGTTGCAGGTTGCTTTCTGCTATGAAGACCAAATTACCAGGCCGTTTTCACCTCTGTCTTTACTCGTTATTGCTTGAGACTTTCAAAAACAATTTTTTTTCTTTCTTTTTTCTTTTTGCAAACACCATCACACACTTTTGTCCACAGACAACAGGATATGCCACCTTTTTATTCTGAGACTGTGCAAATGTGCTAACAATAAATTAATCTGATCTAATCTGACAGACTCTTTTAATGGCCCACTCTGCCTTGGAGGCTGTGAGCGAGACTAGGAAGACTTCAAAAAGCACTTCTTTCTGTTTTTGCCACCTCATCTTTTAAGTGTGTAATTCTGGAACAAAGTGAAAGGCAGAATGAAATAAAATAAAAAAATAAAAAAAAAACACAGGGAGTTGCCATAGAGTTTAGCCTTCTTGAAAAGCTTTTTAGGCTGTAACTTCTGTGCAGAATCACTTTGCATTGTACTGGAAAAGATGAGGAAGTAGTAGTCAAATCAGAGGTTTGGGCTTGCAGCGCCCAAGCAAAATGACTTCAAAGGGGCTCCTGCAGCTAGCACTCACTGTGTATCTTCCCATAATTTCCTATTTCATAATTTTACAAAAAATTAAAAGACATATTTTATATCAAAAAAAGCAGCCAGCAGGTCGAGGGGGGGGATTCTGCCCCTCTGTTCTGCTCTGGTGAGNCGGGGTGTAGTCATCTGGAGAACATGCCCACTTACCCCCTCCACAAACCCAGCAGGGATATGCAGGCAGATCTAATTACAATGAACCTGGTGCAAGTAGCCTAAGGAAGGAAAAATTACTGTACCTTCATTCCTACCTGGGTAAAGAAGGGCTCATAGATCTCCACTCCTTTATCAGACCCTTGCAGCAATACCTCTTGGCCGCGTCGCCAGCTGTACCGAACAGGCGGATTGGAGTTGGCAACGCACCTGAGAAACACCGTTCTCTCATAGTAAAACTGCTCTTTTGCTTCCCCGATGCTCTGGTGGACTGTTACTATTGGATCGTCCAAATCTGGAAAGACAGGAAAAAAAAAAAACCTGAGATAATGTCAGGCTTTAGTCAACCCTACGATGGTTCTACGACGGGAAGCTTGTGCATCGCCTTGTAGACAAGTCATCAGCAAAATAGAGGCAACAAAGCTCTAAAAGCCACAAATGTACATTTTAGGACTTTCACAGCAGAATCCAGTTCTAGAGTTTGCTTTCATTTGTACAGCACCTAGTACAACAGATCTTCATTTACAACTCAGGCTTTGTGATATAACAATATAGACGGTATCATATACATAGAATCATAGAATCATAGAATCACTAAGGTTGGAAGAGACCTCTAGGATCATCAAGTCCAACCGTCAACCCAACCCCCCCATGCCCACTAAACCATGTCCCTAAGCGCCTCATCTACACGTCTTTTAAACCCCTCCAGGGATGGGGACTCCACCACTGCCCTGGGCAGCCTGTGCCAAGGCCTGGCCACTCTTTCAGGAAAGAATTTTTTCCTAATGTCCAACTTAAACCTCCCTTGGCACAATATACGACAATGTCAATCGTATTTCTGTTGTTTCCACTAGTACTTAGTTTTCATCTGTACTGCTTTAGTACTTGTTTCTTATATATGATTTTAATTTAAATGTCGCTTAGACAAAATAGTTTATAAAGCTTTGGAAATAAATAGGCAGACTAATTTGCATCCTAATGGTAGGATCCACTAGAACATAGATCATGTGCATGCATCTGTTTTCCATTAAAGCAGCAATTTAATACAGTAATTTAATGCATATTCCCTTCTTTCAGTTACATGCATTTAACTTCAAGCAGGTAAATTCATCACAGGCTTTAGAACACACTTCTCTGGATTAAAATACAGATATCATATAATTACTCCCACTGCATCAGCTCAAAGAAAATTAGATCCCCACAACAGAATTTACTCGTCTTAAATAGAGAAGAAATAACAATAGTCCTTGGAATGTGAGTACACCTAATTAATTAATTTGGACTTTATACTATCAGGAACAAGTAGATTCCTGTTTGCAAGGTTTTATCATTGTTTATTATGAGCATTCTCTGAAGCCACAATTATATTGAAGAAGGAAAAAAATGAAACAAAACAAGAAAAGCAATAGTTATTTTTACTAAGCACTAGTTAAAAACATTCAACCTCCAAGTGACATAGTAAGCAATTCTCTGGTGAGCTTTAGGGAGAAGTTACACTACCTGGAGGGCTGGAAGCCAAGGGAAGTTGCTTCTCTAAGTGTAGCTGCTATGTTTCAAAGGTATGTCCAGGTTTGGCTCCAACAGTTACAAAACCAAAACAGGCACTGATGCTGTTACTCACAGAGAGTTTTTAATGAGTAGTTAATGAGTAATTAATTACTCATCCACAAATTTAACCCTATTTTTGCAAAGTTTTGCGTGAGTAACTATCCAAACGTCAATTCATCAAATTTATTTGAGGCCACGGTTCAGTGAAATGCAGAACGAGGTGCTCAAATCTTAGCATGACCACCGATATCAAAGGGAACGTGATCATGTTCCCCTTTTGAGACCCTTTTCAAAGGTGTTGAAAACAAGGACAGTTGTTTTGGGGGACGCATCACATACGTTTTGCCCCCACGTCCTTTCCCCAAGTGCCAGTGAAACACCACTGTAGCCACCACAGTGTATTGTGTGAGGTGGATCATCAGCATAGAACTTCTTAAACAATTTGGGGGTTTGATAGTTTTTACAAAGTAGAGATGTGGCAGAGGCACACGGCATTATTAAAGGAAGCCCATCATTAACAATCTGAATAGATTAGCATGTTTCAAACGTCCACACTGAAAAGCAGTTTGCACTTGAAAATTATTCTTTAGATGCTTACATTTTGATTTGCATAACAAGAATAAAGCTTGAGAGTCTCTTGATTAATTAGAGACAAAACCTGTTCCAAAATTTGGAATAATTCAAGCAATAATATCTTGTAATAGTGCACGGATTTTAAGCAAATGTTACCTTCATTCTACACTACAAAACATTTAATTTAACATCACAGAAACAAATTATGAAACTGTTTCTCCAAATTAGGATGGCATTTTCTAATGAGATTTCATTTTTGTTTTAAAGGTTATTTTAAATCATAGTAGCATTTGAAAAGGGATGAGATTGCTGAAACGTTATGTCTTCTACTCATGCAATAGAAAATAAAAAAAAAGAAATCAGCTTGCTTCAATTTCTAGGCCAAAACACCTGTTCCCTGTATTTTGATGAACAACAGAACATTTCACACATGAATGCTTTCCAGCGTCTGCTTTTTAAAGCACATCCTTCGACCACAAAAAAGGATCACTGGCAGCCAAGAGCCTTCAACACTGAGTCAGGGGACCGCTCCTCAGAGCTGTCACCCTTAGATGAAGGTGCATCCCCTTAGGCGAAGTACACAGAGATCCAAGTCTTGACTCAGCTTCATTTTGATGAAGTTACTCAAGACTAGACACACGAAATCACTTAAAGCCTAAAAACGGGACTTAAGGCAACTGCCAGTGTAAGGTGGCAATCAGCCCCCTGACACAAGGCGGGCTGATGATGACCAGCCAGAAGACAGCTTTGCAGAGGAGGCCCTGGAGGTCCCGATGGCTGAAGAGGAGGTGGCCAACCACATCCCAGGCTGTAACAGCAAGAGTGCAGCCAGCAGGTCCAGGGAAACGATCCTTCCCCTCTATCCTGCAACTATGAGACAACATCCTGAGCACCCTGTCCAGGTCAAGACATGGATGTACTGGAACAGGGTAGGCCACCAAGATTATCAGAAGGCTAGATACAAGTAGAGGCTGGGGGAGCTGAGTTTGGCTAGCCTGGAGAAGGTAAGATGAAAGGGAGATCTAATTTCTATCTTCGACTGATGACTAGGAAGTTATAGAGAAGGCGGCAAACTCTTAGAGGTGCAGAGCTAAGACCGTGAGCCAATAGGTATAAGCTGCACCAAGAGCAATTCCTCCTGGTTACACGTGAAAACAAATTCCCCGTGCAATCAGACAAGTGCCCAGGGAGGCTGCGGGATACTGTCCAACCAAAGCTTGACTGGACACAGCCCTGAGCAATCTAAACTAACTGTGAAGTTGGCCCTGGTTTGAGCAGGGGGTTGGACAAGAGGTCCTTTCCAACCTGAAGTACTCTTTTTCATCATGAGCTGTGATGCCACTGCTCGCTTGCGCTACCTGCTCTCTTGCAATGGGTCCATGCTGGATGTGTGTTCACCCCGCCGACACCCGCACTCCTCTAGAACATAGAGAAGCAGGCACCTTCTTTCTGCATGGTGCTGTGCTGTGACGGGGATGGATTTTGCTAAGAGTATAGGGAAGCCTCCAAGAAATTTAAGTTGGGAATGCAAATGCAGCCAGCCCTCTGCCAAAGCATTTCATGATGGTCAATTAATAGAAAATTTGCACTACAGAACTTGACTGATTTTTCCATCGGCAGTGCTGGAAAGATCTCGACAGCTGCATCAAAGCAAAAGAAGCAGCACTAATAGGAGACAAAAGAACGCTCGCAATTGTTGTGAGATTTCACTGAACACTCAACGGCCTGCCCGCTGTTGGGCAGGGTTAGACAAATGTTTTACTGGATTGTTATATAAGACTGTATTTTGCTCAGGCAGTGAGAGAGCTGCAAACATAATACAAAGTATGTTTTTTTTTTTTTATAATACTGCCAAGGTATTCTGCAGAGTTATTACCACGGAGGCATGCAACTGCCAAATCCATTGCCTGTAGACGGGCTATTTTAAAGCCCCCTGATCTCGGTGGCATTAATGCCTACCTGTCAAAGCTCTCCAGAACTCTGGTTTCAATGTCTGATTGAATTGTTACTAACTGATATTGGAATTTCCAAACAGGCTTTAAAAAAAAACTATTTAAAGCTCTGTGCATATGTGTGAGTATCTGTGGGTGTTTGTTCCCTAAAAGCACTGGAACAGTCTGGGAGGGAAGCTATGGACTTCAGGTATCGCATAGCAATTAACCTGGGAAGAGGAAAGAGGGGAAATCACTGAAGAGACAGGGAGATCTTACTGCTACGGAGAAAGATTTAGCATCGGGAAGCTCAACAAGATGAATTTTTGAAGTGCTTTACAAGAGGAAAAAACCTCAAAAATTTCCATTTTGGGTTGATAAAATTAAGAAGACTAACTGACTAATCATTCTTTAAATTAAACTGAAGCCATGGGTGATGCTATGTAGTTAAATCCTATTAATCAAAATGGAAATAATTACAGAAGTGTGTTTTCCACAGAGGTTTATGCCACCATTAGGTTCAATTTTTCAGTCTTTAATCTTTGAATTGAACCAAACAGTTTCCAAAACCCAGATGGCACAGGCATGCTAAACACTGTATTGGAAGAATTCCCTTCACACATCCCTAAGCTCTCAAACAAACAGAAAACCCAGTACAAGCTGTTCAAAATGGGTCTAGTCTAAATGCACTGTGAATTGCATCATGACGGTCAGAGACGTTGGCGTGGAAGGGGCACAGAGGTGTGGCAGATGCTATTAATATCCTCTCTGTGCTGAACTGCAAAGCACTGGAGGCATCGCACTATCTGTGTGTAGGAAACACAGACCATCTCCTGCAACCCTCACCTGAGCCCCAGGGGACTTCCACACATACAAACAGGAGAGCAGGGTCACAGACTATATTTGCTATATTATCTTTTTTTTCAGCTGCTGGGACTACACAACTTGCTGATTTCATTCGTTAATTAGCTGCCTTTGTCTTCAGATGTTCAAAGCAAGCAATGCTTGGAAGTCAGGGTAATAATAAAACACGCATCTGGTAAACTGATTGAAACTGCTTCATCAAGACACCCAGAGAGGAGACAGCAGTGACGCATATATTTAGCCTGCCTAGCTCGTAATTTATTCTTAAATGTAGAAGTACAATGTTTTTCATGTTTTTTTCCTTACTATAGCCTCCTTGACCTAGCACAATAATTATGCAGGTTTGTAGTGCTTTGTGGTACTGTATGATATAAAGCAATTACACATGATTCAGAAAATGCACAAAAATTCAACAAATACGTATTTCATGCATACCTATGGAAAGGCTAATGAGCTGTCCTGCGTGCCATCCATTAGTACATGCAGTGTGGAGACACAAGAGCTCCAAACAAGCTGGAAACAGGGGAGCCAAGTTACCTGGAGCTCCACATAAGATATTTTTGCCTCTACAGCCCTTTAAAAGAGATTTACTATGCATCTGCAGTGCTGTTTTGCATGTGCAGATACAACAGCAGAGAGCAAGCATCATTTACAAGGCCAGATCCTAGAAGACTAAGAGTGTGACCCTGGGAGACCCTTGATGAGCTTATATTGATTTCCAATACCATTTGGGGAAGATCAAACACATGCCAGAAGGCTGTTAACATGCTCAAACACAAAAGGACAAAAAGAATGACCTCAGTAGTCAACAATGCCCCGCGCAGCTTGAACCCATTTCTGCCTGCCATGCTTTACCGAAGGTTGGAGTCTATCAACAAAGAATGTAACGGACACTTGGTGATGTCGTTTTACGGAGAAAACGTCTGCTTTATTCTTTTGATGAGGTTATAAACGTACCTGATTGAAACTCTCCTGAACTGTTCATATGAGCATGTCCTAATGACACCAGGAGGATGGCACAGGGCATACAGCCCTGCAAGAGGGCAGCAACGGTTTTGCTTATCCAAGGACACCAAACTGAGGCAATGCTCATTATTTATGAGACTGAATTAGCATTGGAGTCCCTGGACAGCAGATACACCGGCACTGAGGGTTTTGCATTTACAGCACAAGCAGCAGAAAACAGCCACACCTGCTACAATACTGCATTTCTACCTGCCTGTGCATGTGCATGCACGAATAAAGGCCAGTGGATTTTCCAAATAACGATGAGTTGGACGCTCACACAGAACGATATACATCTATGAACTCATAACAGAGGTTGACAGCGCAAGACTGTACCCTGGCACGGTCTGAGAGAGACACCGGCAAAGACCTCTCAGCACAGTCCTGAAATAGGTGGGACTGCTGGGATCACAGCGTGCAGTGAGGGTAAGGATAGAATTTTCTTTCATATATAAAACCGGTGACCTGAGTACAGGATCTTAATCTGGTGTCAGCCATTGTTAAGCAACATTAAGAAATTAAAGGGCAAAGAAAAGAGCAACAGAAAAGTACTTATGCACTGGAGAAAGTACTTAGGACTTTGGCTTGCAGTAAAAGATGTAAAGAGCGAGACGCATTTAATTTCTCAGAAAAGAAGACTGAATGGTAACTTTATTGTAGGATGTAAGCACCTCATGGTGGGAAAACAGCAGGTACGAAAGAGCTCTTTTGGCTACTGATAATATATACAACAAGCAACAATAGCTGGAAACTGAAGGGAGCCCCATTCAGTACAGGAAATACTCAGAATTATTTTTTTGAAGATAAAGCAGTTGAACAGAGGAACAAACTACCTGGGCATATAGAGGATTCCTCACCTCTTCAAACCAAGACCAGATGCTTTTTAGTGAAATACAAATTATTACATTCAATACAAGAACAGCTGGGGCAGGGGGGGGAACCAAACCAAACAACAAAAAACCAAACAACCAGATAGGGCTGTAAGATAAAAGAGGTCAAACTAGGCTGATGTCATGGTCAATTCTAATATTAAATTTTACGAAAAAATGTAATTAGAGTTGATTAAAAAATTCCAGATCATTACCATTAAATCAAATACACTTGAATCAAGAAATTGAGTTCTTTAAACTATCTTTTCATTCCACTTGCATTAGGCTACGCCGGCGTGTCGGCACACTTTGGTTCCCCACCCCGCCGGACACGGCTGTGAAAAATGCTGATGAACCGCGACTACCCACAAACAAAGCGTGTAAGAAACAAAAGCTAAAGCCACTCCTAGGGATTGAAAGGACAGCCTGATAACAGGACCGCAGTTATAAAAGCACTCATAACGTATGACTGCTACAGGATTTTCACTTTCCAGTGATTTATCTTCCTTTTATGAACTAAGATTCAGATATAAGCACACAGAAGTTGGACAGTCTTCAAGCAACACAAATTCTTATCCTGATATATACAATTGCTTGAGGAGGAATTCTGCAATAACTGCCTTGTTATTATCCTTGTTTTTTAAACAGGTAACCTTGTTCGTTTGATTTTCTCTGTTGTGTAAAGAAACAGAACGGAAGATTACATCAAAAAAGAAAAAAGGATTTACCGACCAAGCCAGGAGAAACAGGCCACCTGATGTGCTGACACATTACCAGGAAGAATCATTACAAATAGGACTTTTTAACTTGTTAAGTAAGTAATTATTAGTTACATAATCCCAATGCTAATTAATGCTCGCTCCTTCATTTTTTGAAGAAAGGAAACAATTTATTTGAAGTCATGAACATCAAACTGGGTTAAGAAAGTCTAGTTCTAGACCACATTCATCTCCAGTTAATGGCTTCAATAAAATTCTTCCAGAATCTCCTCACAAAGTTTAAATCCCTGTTAAAAACTACATTCTGAACATATTGAGTGCTAATAGTGGTTCCTTGGAGAGCAGGGGCTCCTGATAACACCCCACTGCTCTCTTACTGCCTTCTTCTGGACTTCATGTGTTCTAAAATGAGCACAAAAGCATTTTATCATACAAAAAAAAAAAGGATGTATTTAACAGCTTATTCCTATATAACAGAAAGTGCCAGGTTTCTTTCCCCCTGCCCCTTATATGTTCTGCTCCTCCAAGATTCACATTTATTTTCCAGACTTAAACTCTTTACCATTAAAAATGTCAGTATAGAAATCTCAACAGTGCTCTGCATACTTTCTCACAATCTCTACTCTTAAAGAAGACCGTATTTTTTCCCAGTTTTACTCGAACAGAATACAAAACATGCATTTTAGGGGAAGAGAAATAAAAAGAAAGCCAGGACTAGAGGAAATAAATAATGGGAAATGGATGATGAAAAAAGGGCATGTGAGAATCTCCTTGGAGGCAAATGAAGATGACAAATCAAACAGAGCTATAGCAAAGAGGAAGAGTTATTTAGTGCCCAGAATATTTAGTGCCTACACCTGAACCCAGACAAGTGAAGTCTTTCTGCTGACTTGAAAGAAATTCCCCAACCAGACCATTTTAGGAGCGTAGGCTAAAATCCTATCCACCCTGGAAGGGACCCTTAGGAGGTCATCTAGTCCACGTCTTGCATCATCAGCAAACATTCATACCAAAACATTATTATAGCATGTAAATGCAGCTGAATCCCAAACAGCAGCTAAGATTTGCTTCCTTAGATAATTGCATTTGACTGCCCATCTGCCGAACCTCCCTTTCCCAAAACCTTCTGAGCTTTTTAGCTTCGTTTAGCAAAATTTCAAATGGGGACCGAGATCCCAAAGATAATTAACCTCCAGCACGTTATATAAAACCGCTGTACGCACGTGGGGAGAAGTGGGCACTGGAGCAAGGCTCAGATTAGCTGAGGGAAACACTGCACCGAGAGCTCATCGTGGCCAGCAGGCATGCAGCGAGCACCCCGGCCCCGGGCACCCACGGGTGCCCTCTGCAGAGCCCCTCATCGCAGAGCTACCACGGGGAACAGCAAGGCTTAGGGAGAGGGAATGGAGCTGGGGCTGCGGGGAGAAAGGGCACAAATCTGTAAGAAACCAAGTTTTATTCGTTCTGCTACTCTGATTATCCAAAATAACATGTAGTTATGCAGGTGGAGGACCTTGAGCTGTTTGGTCGGATGCCTTCTGCAGTGCTGCTGGTAGCCCTGCACGTGCCGAGTGCCAGGGTTGAGCCTTCCCCTTTTGCTCCTCAGAGAAGGGGTGATTTCTGGCTACACCGAGACACCCCCCCACTAAATCTCTTCAGAACAGCAGCAAAACCTCACCTTCCAGAGAAGCTGCCTACAAAACAAACCATATGCCAGGGAAGTTTTCAGATACGTACAGTTGGCAGAAGGGGAGGATTCCAGTTAGCAATAACAAATTCGAAAGACATCGTAAGCCATAAACTCAGTGCTTTGTATAATCTAGGCCTGTTCCTATTACAGCTCAAATCAGATTCCTACAAACAGACTGAATTTTCAAGCCATTAATATGGTCTATCTTTCCACTCGAGGGATATTTACAGCACCAATTATCTTGAACCTCATCTGACATGTACTCATCTCAGACTGATCTAACGATAGCTATTATCCTGTGTTAGAGACAGTTTTAATTTAGAGAAGTAATAGCATAAAAGGCATTCAAGTAACCTTATAGCACTCTTACTAGATTTTTTTCAAGGAGGAAAATAAAATCTGCATATGCAGCCAGGTAATACTATGGAATTAATACTCTGTAATTAATTGTAAGCTTTTTTTTTAGTTAAAAATACTGATGTCTAGAGTATTATATCGAACAAATTCTGCAAGGTACTTCCTCAGCAGCTATTCAGGGCTAATTAAACATCATTGAAATGAGCTCAACTTGAAAATACAAATCTTCCTTGGCTGATCCTAATAGAAATTTTGCATTTCCATTCCTGCACGCATGCATATTTAATCTTCACTTCTTAAATTTAGTCAGTTGTTTTAGTGTTTACTGTAAAAGGTCTGTCTTTGGCCACCCAGAAACAGCAAGGTGGGTGGGTGAGCTGTGGCTGCTCTCGCTCCTGCTGACCAGCACCATTCCCGTGATCACTGTTTTCTGCCTACTTCTATCTATTATCTCTTTTTTATGCAAACTGTGCCTGTCAGTGTTCTGTGTTAATACATCCCCTAGTACCAATGTCGTGGTGCCGTAACTGAAGTGTATTATTCTCATGACAATATTCACCCATAAATGACATAAACATACGCACGTACAGATTTTAACCTAATGGAAAAATAATCCTCCTTCTGAATCTTTTAAAAACTGCCCCTTTCAGAGCATCCCTAATCCAGTAAAAACCTTTAGCAGAACGGCAGACAGAGAGGCATAACTCGATAGCAGCAGCGAGCGGACTGCGGCCGCAGCCAGCCCCTGCTCTCATCAGTAGCCTCGGATGGGTGACGCCGGGCGACCGCCCAGGTCAGGTCTCTCCGTGGTGCTCAGTCCCCGAGTCACATTGCAAATGACAGCACGTCGCAAAGGCAAGACAGACAGAGCAGTGAGTTTTTATCTTTTCCTAAAGAACAAGAAATCAGAGTATGCAACAACTGTGCGTTTGAGTCGGGGTGTCTAGGGGAGACATGAAGGGGAAACATCTCTGCATCCCAGTGGGAATGGGTTACCTGGCACGCATTCGTGCCTCTGCAAATCTCTCCAAAGGTGATTCTGCATGTTCATCCCCGGCACGTCGGGATGGGTGCTCCTGCCGGGGCTCCCTCGCCTGCCGGCTCAGCCGGTGCTTTGGGCTCCTACTCCGAGCAAAGCCCAGGTCTTCCCGCCTGCCCCGCTGCCGAAGCAGCAGCAGCAGCACTGCCTGGTGAGCGGGGACAGCGCAACGTAAACCTCTGGAGGCCCCAGACTCCATAAAACCCCAGGCACTGCTCCAGGCTTGGGGCAGAGCGGCTGGAAAGTGCCCAGAGGAGAAGGACCTGGGGGTGCTGGTCGACAGCGGCTGAACANCCAAAACAAAGAGGCAAGTGCAGGCAACGGCAAGGCACAGGCAACAACCTGAGAAAGCGCTCACCAACTTAAGCTACACCGCTGTATTTTCAGCCTCCAGTAATTTATTCTAAACAGAGCTCATTTTAGTTAAATTACCCTACGGCAAACACAGACTAACACGGGCGGGATAAGGTAGGACCAGTTCTCATCGGTGCGGATGCAGACGCAGATGACCAGGAGTTTGAGAAGGCCAGGAGAAGGCAGAGTGGTCTGCACCTCCACGGCTGGCCGCAGGGCTTTGGTGGATGATGGGGCACAAATTGATTTGAACCAAATGAATCCTAATGACGTTGTTTTTAAATCAGCAAACAAGTTAATATGATTTTTACTGCCCTGCTTCTAATTTTGCTGTCGGATGAATGCCCAGGGCTCCTGGGGAATTCGGTCGTGTGGTGCCTGGCTCTCAAGCTCCCGTTGCCATCTATGAAATAAAGCATCCCCCAAAACCTTGAGGGGTTTGACGCTGTCATTCTCACCCAGAATAAACACTCCTGCTTCAGCTGCAAAATCAAACAGGAGCATTTGCAGCCACATAAATCTTGTTTGTTTGTTTCTTTTGTGGGGTTTTTTTGGTTTTTGGTTGGTTGGTTGGTTGGTTGGTTTTACACGACTCCCTGTATCAGGTGGATCCTCCTGACACTACCAGCTAGGACAGAACCAGTAACGCATGCCTACTGACTTCACTGCATCTGCCATCATCTTTTGATAACACTTTAAGATTTTTTTTGATCGGGAAGGGATCGTAGCGTCTTGCTTTCTCTCTGAGGGGGAGCTCGACAGGCTGCAAACCCCCCGCAGCACTTGGGTCTCTGCTAAACCCCCAACTCAGCTCGTCCTCCTGGCAAAGGGCGCACAGAAGCATCACTCCTGACTCTGTCCTACGTGCTCGGAGCCACTTCTGCAGGCTGCCCCAGAGCTTCCAGAAAAAAAACAACTTCGTCCTACCATTGAACCGCCTTGTAACTCTTTTTGGTGAGGTTTGTCTGAATTTCCATAAAGAATAGGCACCAGTCCTACACTCACAAACACATGCAAATAAATAACCCATGATAAACTTCCCCCCCCCCTCCTCCAGAAAATAACAAGTGTCAGGAACGCACTGGGATGCAATCAGACTGATGAAAAATGGTAATATGAGAGTTTGAGAGCCCTTTTGTGGAGCCAGAGGCTCAATCTTGCGTTTGCTTTATTCTTGGCTTGCTTTTATTGAAATTGCTGTAATTTTAATAAAATTTTCTAATGGTTTTGAATGTCTGTTCTTACTGCTGGTTTGTGCCTTCTGTGTCTTCCTGATATCCATCACTTTGTAAGAAAAAGGGACACACAAAAGAAACCTTTTATAATCCCAGATAACGAGCACCGCTGTGTTTTGGTGATATTTCAGGAGAGCAAACTGCGGATTCAAAAAGTGCAGCATCTTTATTGTCAAGATCAATGGTCAAGTCAAATCAGAGATGACATCTAAGTGGAGTGACTGCAAACGAAAGCGTGGTAGAGCAAGCCCTGGATTAGAGACAAGTTATTTGGTGTAAGTAATCAACAGACAAACAGCACTTGACGGATGCAAGTCACATCGCTTAGCGCAGTCCTGGAAAGCACCGAAATATCACAGCGGTCATACAGGATGGAAAGAGCCTCCTCTTTTTCAGGAAATATGTGCATAAGCATCACTTTGTGATGCCATGGCAGCAGCCTTGCAGTTAATCCACGACTGTTTAAGCTAATGAATAAAATTGTAACTTCACTGCTCCATCCCCGGGCGAAGGCAGTGTTATAAAAAGCTGTAGAGAAGGGGAGGGAGAGAGGCTTTGGATCTGTCACTGACCAGGAGTTAAACAGTCAGCAAAAGGTGCAGTGCAGATCTCACAGAATTTACAGGACAGACTATAACTCACCTGAAGAATAAAAACAAATATTCTATAAAATCAGGGTAAATCTCTCTTAAAAAAAATAATTTAAAATCAAGATATACTTGCAACATTATTCAATGCTCTAATTATGATTTGCAAGAAAAAAAAAACCATCAACAATCTAAAGGATCCCCCCCCTTGCAGCCTGGACGTTTGCCTGGACGTACTAGAATATAGATCTAAAGTTGCAGGAGAAAAGGGAAAGGAGCGGGAAGGTTCTTGCTGTGCCACGCAAAGCCACGGCAGCAGCTGAGGCTCAGTCAAGCTCAGCACTATCACTTCCCTCTGAGTTTTTGGAAGGGATTTTGGGGGATGCCCTACCAATGCTGGTCAACGAGAAATTCTCTTTTGAGCTCTTCAGTTGCTCTCTACAGACTTTCTGGCATTTTCTCCTGATCCTTCTAGAATTCCAAAGGCAGACTACATTAGCCGGCTCCTTGTTGTGAAACTGCCACAAAATGCTTAATGTCCCATGGAAGCGGACACATGTAAAGCAAATTAGACCAGAGGATGAAGAATGAAAGAAAAACATATATTCCAATTATATACATCCAGGACCTTATTCTGAGATATTTGACTGCTTTACTGGAAGTAGTTTGGTAAATTTGAGGTTTAACCATTCTTTCTCAGTTTGTAACAACAAGCAATATTTGCTAAATACTTTCCCAAGAATGACAAACCTTTGAAAGTGCATTTATAGCTCCTCAGATCAAAGAGACAGGAAAAAAAATGCAGCAAGTCCAAAGTCAGGCATTGGCAGCACTATCTACACTGATGTGTTAACACATAGCTACCAAATCAATGCTAATTAGCCAAAGATCATTCAGAAAATGAAACTGAGCTTTTCCTTGCAAGAGTGTTGAAACCAAAGTGAGTGACACTGAAGTTGACAAATGACTTCGCTGAAGTTGAAGAAAAGCAAGATTTTTATTCATGCTCTCCTTATAAATATTATTATTACTAACACCACCATATATACTCAGAACTGAATGACTTATTTCCCCACAAGTGCTCTGGCAGTCTCTTAATTAGCATTCACTACAGGGAAAGACTCCCCTTATTCCTGACAACTGTCCCAAGACACGAGAAGTTGCCGACTTTGTTCTCATTTCAGGTTAGCAACCCTTACCCTAATAGCTCCCCAGTTACAACTGTACCCCTGGAAACAGGGGAAATGTTAGCAAAAGAGCTACAGCAACCCCTCCAGCACCCAGGAGCCTCCAAAGACCTACACCGGTGTCTTTGCACTATATAGGTCCTGTACCAAACTTCTGCAAAGGAAACCAAGAAGGAGCCTTCTAAATCCTACAGCATCAAAGCTTTTAATTCACACTCCTATCGGCTCCGGGAGTCTCTCCCAACATTGCTGGAGGCTCCCCAGTTTGCAGCAATGGCTCAAGCAGCAGGGACCAACTGTGCTCAGGCCAGAAGCTCTGTGACCCCAGAGCTGCGCCAGATAATTAACACAATCAAAGGGTCCAACTGATGAGCAGGACGTACAGAATTTGACTCCTGCCTCTGAACCGACAATTATCACATGGTATGAGCTCCTGTTAGCACTGAGGCTGGCAGAATTAGCCTGGTTACTTCAAAAACCATGTGCTGCCCAAATTTACTGTCCTCTGTGCCACCACCCTAGTAGGGATGTTCTTTTACACAGTGACGATGGCAGCTCTGCTGGGCCATGCAGACCCAGAGTGAAGTTTCCCACTCTTCTTCACCTCATTTGGGTAAAAAAACCCGGCAAACTGCATATTTATCAGGGGTTTTTTTCCACATGCCTTTGGCCAGGCTTACACAATCCCTGGCAGTGTGGATGCCAGGAAGGAGCCCCTTGGCTTGGAACCATGCCTCCCAGAAAGATCGGGTGGATGGAAGAGGTTTATATGTAGAGTTTGTCAACTTCCATTCATTTACTTCCGAATCAAAGTCAACAAAAATTTCCATCAGAACGCTCAATATCTGTCTGTTCAAAATAGGAAGGACAAGTATATTTTCAAGTTATTTTTTCCACCCATTCCTCTTACACGGACTAAGAGCCGACACAGACGATGGACACACTGCACGATTACAGGTCTGGGAAGATGGGAAGTCATGATGTCAATTCCTCTTACTTCCACGGCTGACTCCGAGAGAAGGTCTCTCACGCTGAACAGCGCACATCACGCGTGCACAAGCCTTTCAGGTTGCAAGATTGATTCTCTTTGATGCTGTGCAAAAAATCAGGGAATCTAGTCCATCAGCTACTTAATACATGATCAGCTGATGCTATTATACGCAGAGCGTGTAACAGAAGAGGTTACATATAAACGTCTTTGATCTACTGCGAATAGCAATTTTTTTTGAGAACTCATAGCTTGTGAGCTGAGTTTGGATTTCATTGTTTCTCTAATCTGCCCTGTATTTCACTTTCTTCCCATTCAAGGAAATTGGAGAGATCTGAGTAATCCGGAAGATAAAGACATGGGAAGGCTTTTCAATCCATTATATAAACAAAAACAGCAACAAGAAAATCTTCACATCACGTCGCATCATTTTAAATCTCCAAAGACAGTTGTTCTTTCTTTTTTTTTTTTCCTAATCTATAGTTTAGTCTAGTTTATAATATGAAAGTTCAATATACATTTGCAGTAGTTCAGTAATTACAAGACTTCACAGAATCACCAAATAGTCGCGGTGGAAGAGATCTCTGGCGATTGCCTCATCCACCCCCCTGCTCCAAGCCTCGTAAACTAGAAACGTGTCGCTCAGTACCACATCCAAGTGTTTCTAAGATAAAAGAGATCCTTGATAAAGAAAAATACACTTGGATCCCCATACACTTTTGAGTAATGGACCCCCTTATCATGGAAATAATCATGCAATAAGTTAATATTTTTCCTCATTTATTGAAAAAAAAAAATTGCTTAAATAATGCTTAATAAATCCTTTGAGAATAATGAATACTCTTAAAAATGGCCAGCAAACACTAATGAGCTGCATTGGAACCTTCATGAATTTACTGCATTATTTTAATGGAATTTTATTTTTTTGTTCAGCATTTTCTAAGTAAGTAAAAGGAGAGAGAGAAAGCGGTAGCACGAGCAAGTGTAGCCACTACGAAAACTTGGAGAATGGGAGGTGAAGGAGAGGACAGAGTAGTTTGCAGAAAGGCTGAAGAAACAGCACTGACAATCATATGCTCCCTTGATGCATTTAAATAAGAGGTTAATTCAAATGCACAGCCAGCTGAATTGTTCCAAAGTTTCCTTTCAAGATACTGATTTCATTGAGTTATAAGGATTAAAAAGGCAACCCTGTGAAAACAGAGTATTTTTGACCAGTATTGACTTTCCTCAAGGTGACTTTGCTTTCACTGAGTTCCTCCATAATTAAGTTATGGAAATAAATAAAATCATAGTCCAAGCACGTGGCTAATATTGTTCATGTATGCCATTTAACAAAATTAAAAATGTTGATAAAATACTATGTTTCTTTTTGTTTGTTCGATTTTGGGGGGATGTTTGGGTTTTGTTGAGTTTTTTTTTAGCAAAGTCAGAAATCAAATGGTCATGCAAACAAAGCCAGTGCTTCCTTTAAAATATCAATAGTCTAGTATCCTTAGTATTCTAGACCAGTCTTCCGAAGAAGTAAACGTTTTTTTAAGATGGCATATGTGTTTTGCCTGTGTTCCCCATCCACAAAACCCATAAAAAAAGCAATAAAGAAGGTCACAGCTTGGTTCCAGAAGATCCTAGCTAACTGATTAACTCATCTGTGTAGATGAGGTGCTTAGGGACATGGTTTAGTGGGCATGGGGGGGTTGGGTTGACAGTTGGACTTGATGACCTTAGAGGTCTTTTCCAACCTTAATGATTCTATGATTCTATGATTCTATAAACACATCATCACTTTCAGCTTCTGTTACCACTTACACTGCCTGTACCTAATGCATAACGGCTCATTTAAAAAGCTAAATCCAGTGCTGGTCTAGTCCAGAAAATAATGACCGTACTCATAAAAATCAAGTCATCACCAAATCACCCGTACCACAAACAGATGAGAATTAGGCGTGGCTGAACGCTTTTGGTCGGACTCCGAGCCCCTCGCTGATCTCCACACCGAGAACAGCCTCAAGTGGGTTGTTAAAGCTCACCATCCCCACGAGGACTGACACACTAGAGGATTTCCTCAAGTAAGGAAGAAGATACTGAGAATAACGGCATGCACTGCGGGAGAGAGGGACGGGGGGAACGTAGGCTTAATTTCAGATGGTACCCACTGAAGCATCTTTAGGATGCACTTTGTGATCTCCTTATTTAAAGGGGCAGGATTCTCACAGGCCCAGAGCTGTCCTTTTTTTTTTTTTTTTTTGTCTTTCAAAAATGGAACAAAAACCCCCCATCCTTTTTCCAATAATTGATTTCCTTGGGATCTTTCCATGTGGTTATTTGTCTCCTTCTAGTCAATGTTTCCCAAAGCACATTCACATTTTCAGCATAAATTTCAATGAGAGACCAGGGCTACACGATTCTCCTGCTCTTTTCTAAGCCTTTTCCATTCTGCTCACCAAAAAGCTAACCCCAAACTTGCAGAATTAGAAAACAAACCCTACAATAAAGCATACGTCCCTGGGGCTCGTCCATCCAGCAGCGCTCCTGCCCAGGAAGGCTGGTGGCAGTCTGTGCTGTGCCAGTGCCACACGCCCTCAGAGAAGCAGCAACTCTATTTTCTTAACCAAGTTACACAACGTGAAGGTGGTCTCCACGTGCTGTTGATGAACCGCACCTTTCCTTAACGCCCAGTGACCTCCCTGCACTGCCATCTCTCCGATATCACAGCAGTTCCGCTGAAGCGATGCTTGCTTGACTCCAACCGTTGGAGTGCACGAGCCATGCAAAGCAGCGGCCGTGGTGCAGATTGCCCACCAACAGCTGCTTTGCTTCTAAATACTTCACAAAAGTATAAGCACCGTGAATTACTCCTCTTACACCCAGGTGTCTAATTGTTTAGTTTCAGGGTTAATGCAGACTTATTGAAAAAGCAGGAAAACGCCACCCACTAGACGCTAAACTGCCACTGTAAGAGATGCTGTACCGGGTTTTTTGTAGGCGATGCCGACATTGCTCGCAGGGAAGTGCAGGTTAGGGCACAAGAGGAGGAAAAGGCAGATGAGCGAGACTCATCTGAGCGCAATACCCGTCTGCATCAGGATGAATTACCCGAAGCGCCCTTTCTATCTAGTGCTAAAAAAAACCAAACAAAAAAAAAGGAATTTAAATAACTGGTTCAGGCAAGGACATTTGCATGTGGGCACGTGTATCCCACCATGTACAAACGGATCAGGTATGGTAGCACTCCCAAAAAAACAGTTTGCTATCATGATCTTGTTGATGAAAGAGAAACACTGTACGTGTGACCTGCCGTCCCCAAATCCTCTCTAAGATTTCTTTTATAAATATCCATGTTTATCGTGCGTAAATTCCAAAAGTTCTTCTGTGACCTGAGAAGTTAAATGCTACCGTGCCTTAGAAGAGCATCTTGTTTCATTTCATTAAGAAGGTCTAAATACTTGACCCAAGACTTGCTTCACTTATATCCTCCTGGCTTGTGAAGTCCAAAACCCAGCCTCAAATATCTGGCCTCTGTACTAAGTGTTTAAAGGCCATGAGGAAACTCAAAAAAGGGCTCAGCAGGGGCAGATGTCGTTTGGGGAGCCCTTCCAGGCTGCATCTCCTAATACCACTGCTGCCAGTGCCCATCTTCTGGAAACCCCAGCAGGAGACAGCACCAAAAGCAATCAACCAGTTATTTAACGCCCATTGCTTAAAGTAATTACTCAAGAAGTGGGGTAGCGAGCCACGACTCTCTTGTTTCAGATCTACAGCTCCCCGTCCCAGAAGCCTGCCCAAAGGTGGTTCTGGGAAGCAGCACTCTCCCAAAATGATTTCATCCGCCAGAAAATAATAGAATATCGATTGATCCTCAGAGAGATGGTGAGCAAGGGCGTGAGTCTGTAGCTCAGCATTGAGCCAGCTCTTTTGGAAAGGGAAGATCTGTGTCCCTGTCCCTATGCCGAGTCTGTTCACCCAGTTTATGTCAATAAATCACTGGGTAAAGTGCTGAAACGAGGGAGGCTCCCTTTGGAAGGGGAGGACAAGGATTTGCTAGAAATTGGGGTTCCCAGACGTGGTGACTGCAGTAGACAAGAACCTGCAGATAAGCACCGGTGTACAAAACTAACGGCACGTGGGGAGCACAAGGCTCAGCTCAAGTCAGACGGAGGACTGAAGGCACATCACAGTATCTGAATACACCTTAGGGGAAAAAAAAAAACCAACACAAAAAAAAACAACATTTGGGCAGAAAATTTCCTGAAGACTTCCTGGAAACTGTATATTTCTTTTTTGGGGGTAAACTACTTGTGCGGGGAACCCATGGAAAATTTAGCGGCAATGAACTTCCCCAGGTGCAAGGTCACTGCCGCAGGAGTGCAGCCAGCATTTGGTTTTCAGGGGGATGGTGGATAATAGGGCTAATCCTGATCAGTCAAACCATTCCTCTCCTTGCATAGGAAAGGATTAATTTTCCCATTAACTCTCCAGCACAGTTACCAGACCCAAACACCACCATGTCAGCTTTACTGGGCTGTGGTTAAACTGAAGCAAAGGCACAACCCTGCATAAAGTGTCACCCAGGACGAGCTCCACAGACAACTGCTCACTCTATTCTTCCCTCTCTGGCAGCCTGCAGAACACATTTACCTCTTCTCATCTTAGCAGCAATGATGGAGAAATGCTGTGGTGTAAAGCAACGTCAGCGACCCTCCAGCCCTGCAGAATGACCTTGTCACCAGTAGAGAGATGGAGGGCCACCCCATACCGCTCCGTGGGCACTACAGTTCAATGCACAGATACGTTTTGTTCACGGATATAAATGATGGGCTAAGCTTATTTTAAAATTGCCTGTCCTTCAATTTTTTATTATTATTTTTAAGACAAAGGACGGGAAAATGAATGCATGTAGCTAGTTTAAATTGACACTTCAGTCAAGGGTACAGACTGGATGTGTTATTAGGAGGATGGTAAACAAGCCTCCTTTTTTGAAACCCAACCTGCTTTGCTATTGTCCGTATTGTTGATTCAAATGTTTCTCCTTCAATGTGCCTTAATTAAAATGTTAGCGGTCAATATTTCCTTGAAAGCGTCTCGAGAAGTTTTTATTCATGCGTAATTGCTTTGCAGATAATGCCAGAGGAAAACAATCAAACAGCTGGCAAATAAGCCCTCTGTTGGGATATTTTAACACATTCCATGTTCATCTGTTTAATTTAAAATCAGCCCGTGCCATTCACAGTCTTGCAGACTGCACTGGTGTTGGGCTGCGCCGATTCACAAACACAGTGGGCCCAACTCTGTTTTAATTTATTTCAGTAGATCTCCTGGATCCGGCAGGAATATAATCAGCAAATGAGCACTGTAAGTACATGGGAATTCAAGTTCAAAGCTTAAATAACATGTACGGATTCCTCTCAGCATTGACGAATTTATGCAAAGATAAAATAAATAATGGCCTCTGAGCTGCTTTGCATTTTCTGCTTTGAAAAGAGACTAATTATTATTTCACACACACAAAAAATAACACCAGCAGTCTCTCTGCAACTCTCTTGAGCTTTTTTCTTTTAAAAGCATAATACTTAATAAAATCCAATATCATGCATGCTTATGTTTTGGGGGGTTTGGGGACTTGGGGTGGGCTTGTTTTGTTTTGTTTTGTTTTTTCCCCCAGTTCAGTTATTTAATTACCTAATCTCTGTGTGTTCCAATGGATCTTCTGCATTTTTCCTTCTTGCAGAAATGCCACCTCAGCCTGTGACAGTCTTGTGAGGAAACCATGTCACAGCCCTGGTCAGGACTGACGTTGGGAATAGAATCGTGGAAAAAAGGGCCAGAAAAGCCCTTGTAAGCTCTGGCTCATCCTCTCCTGTGCCCGGAGGCAGGACCGGCTCTGCCACTGCCAGCACCGAGAGATGCTCCTCCAGCCTGTCCCCAGAGAGCTCCCTGACATAGATGCTCACCGTCCCCTGGAGCTCCTCTTTCAGTATCTGCCCATCTCCACCATCAAACAGCTTTTCTTGCTGTCTAACCTAGATATCTCACTGCAATTTAAGCCAATTATTGTCTGTCTTACCCTTTGGGGATCTTCAGCAAAAAATTCTCCTTCTTTTCTTTTGCCCATCTGAAGGCTCTTATTAACTACACCCTTCCTTGGCCTTCTCCTCTTCGCCGTGAACGATGCTCATGAATCATTTTACTCCTGCATCAGAAACCTTTCCTGCTCATCTGTCACTCCTCTGACCTTCTCCATCGATTCACATCTTCCCCGAGGTATGACGCAGCACTCCCCAGACCAGAAAGCACTAGAGCAGAGGGGCTACTTCAAATCCTTACAACAATTTCCCCTCGCCTCCCTCCACGGGCAGTTTTTCTGCTTTCCAAAGCTGCACGGCACGGTTACGGCACGTTCACTGCAACTCAGAGCCTCTCGCTGGCTATTTTCCTTTGCAGAAGCTAAGGACGTAGACCCAGCCACCTTCTTACCAAAACACATTTCACAGATCTCTTTTCAAATCTATCCAACCTGTTTCTGAGGTCAAAGCTGCCTCCTCGCAGTCCTTCTCAGCTTGGCGTCACCTGGGGCCATTTAACAAGAAGCTAAAAAAGCCTTTTGAGACATCAGCTGGTTGTGCAACCTTTGGGTTTTTCACTTAATCACGGCCTGGTTAATTTATGAGCAGTGCCTTCAGCACACTGCAGCAAGATAAAACAGGACACATTAAATTTTGACACTACACATGCTCTTACATCCCATTAGAAGTTATGGGTTGCTCCAAATTCCCAACTCACGGTATCAGGGCGTCACAGGGGGGTATGTTACAACTTCATGTTACAACTTTAACTTTTTAGTTTTAGTTTTACTAAGTGTAGGCAATGCAGATATTTCTACAAAATAGAAATATGAACAACATAGTAATTTTTTCGGAAAATCTACATGCGTTAGAAATTCCTGTATGTTCTATATCCCAGTGACCTACCAGGTATTTGTACATGTAAACCGAAAAATATCTGGGGAGAAAAAAAATCCCCCCCAAATCCTGTCAGCAAGGAGCAAAGCATATAATATATGGGGACGTTTGCATACCCACAGCTGCTCACTGGCCTGATTCTCCTTCATTTCAAGGAGAGGATTATATAAAGATTTTTTTTTTTTCCAAAGTGTACTTTGACGGGGGTCACTGTTGGTGCAGGCTACCCACAGGGAAAGAGGGCACGCGAGGGCTTGCGGTTTCAATTTTCTATAAGGAACTGGACTGAGGTTTCCAGATGTACACCCTACACCTCTCCTGCTCCTCCTCTTCCCTGGCCTTGCATCTGCCCAGGGCAGTGGTGGAGTCCCCATCCCTGGAGGGATTTAAAAGACGTGGAGATGAGGCGCTTGGGGACATGGTTTAGTGGGCATGGGGGGGTTGGGTTGATGGTTGGACTCGATGATCTTAGAGGTCTTTTCCAACCTTAGTGATTCTATGATTCTAATTAAGCGCCGCAGGTCACACTACCTCCCTTGTGCCTGGAGCTCCATGGGGTGATGAAGACAAAAGACAGGGGAGAGTGAAAAGGAGAGAAGGAGCACAACTAAATTTCCTGGAAAACTGTACATCAGTGGGTAACCAGGCTCCTACTTTACTGGAAAATGCAGATTACAGGAAAGCCTGCCTTAATGCTGGAAGGCTATTTAAAAATCCATCAGAACTCTAAAATATGCTATTAGGGACTCTGCAGTCCCAACACCTACTGCATAAAAATCCCAAGCTATTAGGCAAACCAACATCATTTCAGATCAGGCCATCAGCAGGTTGCCAAGTCTTAAAACAGCAGCTGCATTTAAAATTATATTTAAACAAGAGAAGTGGGAATTTCAGCTCTGATGAAACCCAGCACTTGGCCTGCAAAAAGTGAGCTGGGACGAAGCGGCCAGGCATGTTGGCATCGGAGGGACGTCTAAAAAACCCTGCGGTGGTCCCCAACTGATGAGGCTGCGATTAGCACCTGAAACACATCTTGGCGTAACAAGGCAAGGAAATCAGGAGGCTCTGCTCCAAGACCCTGCTCAAACGTGCTCTCCAGATTTCCTTCCCAAAGTCTCACTCGTCTGCCAAACCCTACCACCTCGCTCATCCTTACTGGACCACTTGGAGCATCTGCTGGGGTTTCACGTTCTTCCAGCTCTTGTATTTGCAGGTGATGGTAAATGCAACGCTCACTCCAAGCATGGCCAGCAATAAAAGTACTGGAAAACAGAAAAACCCACATAATCCCACTGTCTTCCCATGACGTCTGGAGGAGCGGTCTTTCACAGGGGTGTAAGCATAAGCAATGCAGATACTTCTACAAAAGGAAAGGAAATTTGAACAACAGAGGAAATTTTTGCTAAAACCTGCATGCATTAGAAATTCCTATATGTTCTATCCCAGTGACCTACCAGGTATTTCATCACACAGCTGCAGTCGAATGCAGCAGGCGTAAGAATCGCGCTTGCGTGTTCTATGTTACCAACAGCCAGGAAATTCTGCTTTTGTTATTACGATGCGATACAGGCGCTGATTGCCACATTACTGGTGCTTTTGACTTTCAGCTCTTGTCCCTTCATTCGACTCCCTGGCACTTATAAAATTAGCAAAGACAGAGGGCATGAGACTAATGATAAATTCCTGCAAACAGAACCATCCTGGAAATGTTACGAGGCCAGCAAATCACACGTGCAGACTCAGTGGCTTATGCTAAGTAGGGATTGTATCACCTCTATTCCCGGGCTATATTACTCATCCCCTTTCCCATCAGAAATTTTGAGGACGCTCCTCCCCTTCATAACCATTTTATCTCCATCCCTTTTAATAAGCTTTGTCTTCCCCGCAGAGCAGCACACAGACACCATACTCCCCTCCCAATGGGATCAGAAATAGCTGGACAGGGCACATCAAATACAAACAGCCCCATGCTAAGTGCACAAGCGTTTATGCAACCCCGCCGTGCCGTCTCCCCGGGGTCAGCGTTAGGTGTTCACAAAACATTTCATTGCTCAGGAGCATCCAAGGCAGCATTCGGATTAGCATCTTACGGGAAATCTCTATACCAACCTACATCATTTGAGGTCTGCATTTTCAATTGTGTTTCTACCAGGGAACAGCAGGTATGCAAATGGTTTGCGTTATAAAAATGCAGATACAGACCTGCGCACACTGTCTAAACGATGCCCTCATTTTGGACAACAAGGTCTTATGTCAGTACGCTTAACGTGACTTTCCATCAAGCCCCCTAAAGCGGAACACTTTTAGAAAGCAAGCCTAATCCAGCGCAAGCCCAAGGTGAAGGCAATCACTTGGGGCAAAACAGCATCCTCCCTTTCTCTTTGGGATTGAACTCAAGCACGGGGTCGTTTCCCGGCATTTCCAGTTCGAGTTCCCAACAGGTTTTAAAGATAAAAGTTTTTGTTGTGATCAGTAAGTCAACAGACCATCTGCAGAGCTGCCTGGCACGGCATCAAAGTAGTGACAAAGGGATAAAACGCAGTTTAGGAGAAGGACACATACAGTTTCAGACTCTTCTGTATGGCTGGGGAGTTCAGGGGTTTCCACACACAGCTGAAAAATCAGATGTGCGGTTATGGAAGTTAAATGAAATAAAATAAAACAAAATAACATAAAAATGAAAAATTAATAATAAAAAGAGGAAAGATAAAATAGAAAGCCAACCAGCAGTCCCCTTTCCTCACAGCCTACAGAGACGCTCTGTGCCGCGCCGTTGAGGCACCTGGGGTTCAGACTGGGACGACCTTGTCTCCCAGAAGGAGAACCCAGCTGCTCACTCCATCCCAACCACCCCCCATGCAGAGAAAACTCCTCCCCAGCCCCACAGCCCCAGCAGGCCTTTCTGAGCTGAATTAAAACAAGAAAGCTTACCGTGAAAAATCTGACCAATCCCATACCACAAACCAGGAATTTTGCAGCTCATGAAGCCCACAAAGCATTTTATCATTCTGGCTGAATTCTGAACATACAAGTATTCTGTTGGCATTTTACAAGCATTAAGTACAATCTTCCATCAGTGCGAACAAGCTCAGGCTTTTCTTTTTTTTTCCCCTCTCTCTTGCTTGTACAAAGGTTTTCATTGTAGAAAATAAAAATGCACACAAGCTAGGAAGGAACTGATAACATTTAACAGTCATTGCAAAGCTATTTAATTCTGTCTGAATGGTGTGTCTGCTGGGGGTGTAAAAAGGTATTGAAATTACCGTAAGTGCTCCGCATTTGCATTAATATTTTATGGTACAGCTACCTCACTTGTTCCACAGCACACAGCTACATCCTTCCTTACTTTTCCGTACTGTTGCCATGGACCAGTGTGGTGAATAATGTCCATGTGCCCCGTTTTAGGCTTTGCTTAACCTTCCTAAACACACTTGCCCTCAGCTCCTCACCAGAAAAACATTCTTCACTGCCAGGATAAGCAGTGTGCAAGTGTGATTTCTACCAGTACTACCTACAACAGTTTCCGAGCTGCCACGACGAGCACCACCACCAAGGGTGGCCTCAGAGATGCCACCAGCACCCCGTGCACAAGACTTTGCAAAGACCGCAAAGGCAGTGATTAACGCCTCCGCAAAGCCTGTCTTACCAGCTCTGCTGTTGCCTGCAAAACAAAAATGTTGTCGGAAATTGTCCCAGTCCAATATCCACTGTCGGTCACCCAGCATAAACTTTCTCATCTACTCAGTCAAATCATTAGATCAGGACTCGCAGGCATTTGGTACCCGATTTCCAAATTAAAGAAACAAGAAAATAAGAATAAAAAAATCGAACCGACAGGGAAACAGTGCAGCTTTGATGTCAGAGACTCTCATGAAATACGTTTACACCATTGACATTTCCACTTTTGTTAAGAATGGTTTGGTTCAGCTCTGGTGGCTTTCATGCAAACGTAGAGTGAGACCTTGTTTCACAACAACCCCATGAGAACTGAACCCCACGGCCGCGAGCCCACCCTGTTCCCCCACACCAGGGATCAAGACCTCAACTGAAACCGGCACCAACACGTTACCAAAGAACATGACACTTCCCCACTCAAGGGAAGCAGAAACCTCTGTGCTCAAATGTGTAACAACTGTATAAAAAGCAGGAATACACCAGGTCTTGGGCAGTGAAAAGTAGTTTTCAATCTTCAGAAAAATTATTTTCCATCAAAAAAAAAAAAAGGATGAAAAGTTACAGAAAACTTCCTGAAATATAGACATGCACTGAATTAAAAAAAAAAAACAAACCCCAAAACCCACAAACAAACAACAAAAAACACAAACAAAAAAAAAACCCAAACCCAAAAAAACAAAGACAAATCTTTACAAAAGGCATTTCTGCTTGTACGCCTGAGGCAAACCTCTTTTTGGATAATAAAGGATAGCTCACCGACTTTTCATTGCCCTCTGAAATTCTGCAACACTCCCAGCCCTTGTCTGGGCACTTTTCCTTACCCTGATGGATGATGTGCGCGCGCAGAGCAGGAAACTCATTTCAGCCAAATACTGCTAAGCAGCCTCTGATCTATTTGTGAGATACCATCGACTGTCCCTCAGCTTCCCAAACACATCCTCTGCTGCGATCTTGTACCTCCTCAGGCGATAATTAGGCAGAATAATTCTCTGTGATCCAACTGTCCAGCCAAAGGATTCAGCAGAAAGATAGCGAAGGATAAGCAGATTCTCCCAGGGTAATGGAAAATGGAGGCACAAGTAATGGCCAAAGTGATGACAGGGTGAGGAAAGTCACCCCTTTTACATTTCTTTTACAGAAAGACAGAGTTTCCTTGAGATATTTACATGTTTTACTGCTCTGTTGCCCCAGCCATTGCAAAAATTCTCAGACAAGTCCTCAGCCACCTCCTGGCACCGCACCGAGAGGATGGTTTTAAACCTCCTTCGACAGCACTGGCTGTCAGTCGTTTTCCCCCTCCATCACCTTCCCACTGTGCTCCCAGTACAGCTGCATTGTGTGGTGGCCAACCTGCACAAGGAATCTATAGTGCCAGCGAGCATCCCTGGCTGCCGCCGTTTCAGTGACCCAGATATTACGCCCAACACCTTTTACTCTGTTTGAGCAAAAGAGAGTTTCAAAGTGGTGCTGGAAACAAAAAGAGATGGATCAGAAAATAGCAGGTAGCGAGTTTGGGCATTAGTACATCTGACCATAGCTTCAGCGGTGGCTTCTAGCTCACTGTGGCTGCTGACCACACAAAAACCCTGCCGTGGCTGCGTCCCAGCGACGGAGCAAAGGCTGTCTGCTCATTCCCGAAGGACAGAAGTGATATTGCTCCAGGCGAGTTGTAGGGACACAATGACAACAGACCCACCAACCCCAGCCATCCAGACAGCCACGATAAAATGGCTTAGTACAAGCTCTGCACTAATATCCAGCTTTCTGCAGAGTCTCTGATACTCCCACAGAAAAGCCTCGTGCATGCAAGCGTGGCATCTTGTCCTGGTTTCAGCTGGGATGGGTTAAATTTNAGCAGCTGCCTGTACTCCTCTCCTCTCCCCACAGCGAAACTTACTCTTTTTCCAAACACATTTGCACCTCCAAAACCTACACACTTAGTGATTGAACCCAAATCTTTGTGTTTCTGTAAGGTAGGAAATGAACTGGGGTCTGATGAAGACACTCACATCCTCGGATGTCCCAGCTGCGACGAGCCTTGTGCCGATCCAGTGCAGACCCCAGCCACAGCATTCCCCGGAGCCGTCCGCCCCGGCCAGCCTCACCTCTCCCACCGCCGGGCTGTGCGCTGCGGAGAGATGGTCCTCTTCCAGCAAACACCAAGAACAACCCTTTTCAGAGACTTTATTGTTGTAACGCACAAATTTGACCTCAGAGAGTGGGAATAATCAGAATCCCACAAATTAAATTTGTATTTCTCTCATGTTGAAAGATCACAATTATCAATATCGGAAAGCTTTTAATGCTTTCCCCATCTGCATAATATCTCATTTCTAAGTGTCTTCTTTTATTGTATCAGGCAAAAAAAGTGATGAAAGATGAATATATTTGCTTTCCTTATATGCCCATGCTTATGCTGTTGCTTTATATTAATTTTCCTCTTTTCTTTTCTTTTTTTTCTTTTTTTTTTTTTTTTAAATTCATTGATTATGGTCTTTCATCGAACCATGTGAATGAGGATTTAAGCATGTCACTGGGCTTCTAATAAATGAAAGGCCAAAAAAGAAGATCAAATAACATATCAATGAATATCGGTAGATACCAGAGATGGAAATTAAAAATGTCATTGCAATAAGAACACATGATTCACTGCAGCCAGTACAAGGCAAACACAAGTCAAAGAGGCAGCACACAAAATAATGAAGCAGCTGAATTATATCTTAATTGCTGTAGCCAGGAGACCAATATAAACATCTGCAGAGAAGCGTGCAGAAAATATGTGCCATGAAAATGTAGGATTAAGGTGCCACATAAGCCCAAGCAGGAGATATCCCCACTGCAAAGCTCGATGGGAGCTAAACGTGTGCTACACACATCTTCAACCAGGTCCTTGTACCAGCCCTGCTCCCATCACGGAAAGCGCAGAGCCCAGTAGTTTGGCACCCAAGCAGCACTCTGAGCACACTCAGAAAGTGCCAAAGTATCAAATTCACACCTGATTCTCCCTGTGTGGACCTCAGATTAAAAAAGGATTAAGCTGCTACTCAGGCATTATAGTCATATTAATATTAATAGTCCAACAGCTACACCTGTGTTATTTAAAAAAAAAAAAAGTTAAAGGAATACTATAGTGGTGAGGACAAAGGTTCAGCTCACACACATGCATCACTACCCTCCTAAAAAGCATTCTAGCAGTGATAACATGCAACTCTAAAGAATGGATGCTGCCAAGCCTATAATCTAAAATCTAGAGGTTCTTTAGGACGGAAAAAGCTGAGTGAGCTCGATTTTTGAAAGGGATTTAACACTCTCATGCAATGGAAACCGGAAAACATGGGATGCTGACAGACTGAAACATGGCAACTGTCTAAGGAGGTACTTTAAGACTCACCAGAAAGCACCATCTTCAATACTTGCTTCTACCACCAATGTTGTATGCATAAAACAGCCCATTGCTATAAATCCTCCTTGTGAACTTATGCATTAATTGCGTCAGTAGAATTAGTGTAAAGAGCTCATTTTTAAATATTTTTCCATATGAAATTCCCCACACTCTTTCCTTCCCAGTGTCAGGCAGACTCGGCCACGTGCTAGCAGTGTAGGGAGAGGGAATCGGAGGGCAGCCTTCTTATCATTCAAGAAGAGCACACAATTATCTCATCCAGACAAAAATAGCACTCCGGGAGAAAGCAACACCTCCTCCTCATCCCAGCAAGTTTAAATTCAGATTCTTACGGCTGCGGTGAACTGGGAAAGGCTGAGAAGGACATGGAGCAATGTGAGGAGCAACTGGCAGTTTCAGCTAATTCCCTTCCCCGTTCGCAGTATTGTATCTTCGTTATCACATCTACTTTGCTCTACGTAAATAAGCACATCGTGCTAGTTGTGTGCGCACGTGTGTATATGCCATCTATGAAGAGATTAAGGAAAGCCCTGGCTTCCCGACAGACACATCCAAGCCCTACGGCACTGCACCACAGCAGAAGTTGGAGCACGATGCAGAGTAGTTCTGCAGTGGCCCAACGGAGCAATTACAGGGAGTGAAATAATTATTGGCATTGCATTTGATTCTGCATTCTAAGAATAGGATTTCTGCAGTGGGCAGAAAATTAGGGGTGAATTTGGACTGCCAAGTGTGGGGACGGAATGGTATGACTGCCATTAACTAATGACAAGAGATGGAGAGCGATGCAACTAAATCTCTCTGCACAACACAGCATTTCGCTGCAACATCCTTTTCCAGACTGATAAGGGAAATCAGAGTCACAATCTCTGAGTTACAGACCCTGCGTACCCTCTGAGTAACACTTCTCTTGCAGACTCGTGATTGCACATGCTACTAGGAGACACACTTGAATGCTGAAGTAGATTAGTAGTTTGGTATGTTTGTCATTTGACACGTATTATCAGCAGCATCTTCCGTCATCGCAAGCCAGGAAAGCCGTGATGCTCCTTGTTTGCTAAAATAACCTGTCAACACTGAACACGTTTCAGTCAATCCCACATCGCGAATGTTGAAGCTGGGAGGTCCCATCCATGACTCCAGGGCTGAGTTGCACCAAAGAGCCTGAAGACAGATACAGCCACAGGAGGTGTTTTGCCAAACAAAGTCTCTGGTTTGAGACAGGAATTGATGAGCTCTTTAATGCACGGCACCGATGAAAAGGGTACTCTTCAGACTATTATTAAGGGCATCAAGACCGGGCTTGTAACTGAGACCAAAGCTAGATCTTGCTTTGATCTCTTCCTTTTTCTTCCTCCAGCCTTATATGCTGAGCGTGACATCATAGGGTATGGAATACCCCATTGGCCAGTTGGGTCAGCTGTCCTGGCTGTGCTCCCGCCCAGCTTCTTGTGCACCTGGCAGTGCATGGGAAGCTGGAAAGTCCTTGACTAGCAGGGGACTTAGCAACAACTAAAAACATCAGTGTGTTATCAACATTCTTCTCATCCTAAATCCAAACCACCGCACTGTACCAGCTACTAGGAAGAAAATTAACTCTGTGCCAGCTGAAACCAGGACACATCACAATATTAGGATGTGATCCTGACCACTCACAGGCCTCACTAACTCTGGTCCTGAAGTTTCCTGCTGATGCTCACAGCTAGCCCAGGGCAGATGCTGGAGTTGTCAACACCAAAAACTTCCTTGTGGCAATAGAGACGATGGACAGCAAAAGCAATTGCTGTAGCCACACGCCGTGAGACCCATCAGAGAAGCAGAAACCACACAAGTAACTAATTAAAAAAAATGAAATGAGAGATTTGAACCTGGAAGTGAAAGAGTTAGGAAAACCTCACAGGTGGTAAGCAGAGACCCAAGACAACTACGACCCCCACAAATATTATATATAATATACATCCACATCAACAGGTATTTAGAAGCAATAGCTAGGGGCCTGCAGGAGCCTCCCCCCTCCCCCCTCCTCTTTGGCCGAGCCCAAAGAGTTGTGGTCAATGGAGCTAAATCCAGTTGGCGGCCGGTCACAAGCGGTGTTCCCCAGGGCTCAGTGTTGGGGCCAGTGTTGTTCAATCTCTTTATCAACGATCTGGACAAGGGGATCGAGTGCTCCCTCAGTCAGTTTGCAGATGACACCAAGCTGGGAGGGAGTGTTGATCTGCTGGAGGGCAGGAGGCTCTGCAGAGGGACCTGGACAGGCTGGATCGATGGGCCGAGGCCAATGGAGGAGGTTCAACAAGGCCAAGTGCCGGGTCCTGCCCTTGGGCCACAACAACCCCAGGCACCGCTCCAGGCTTGGGGAAGAGCGGCTGGAAAGTGCCCAGAGGAGAAGGACCTGGGGGGGCTGGTCGACAGCGGCTGAACACGAGCCGGCAGCGTGCCCAGGTGGCCAAGAAGGCCAACGGCATCCTGGCCTGTATCAGCACTGGTGTGGCCAGCAGGAGCAGGGAGGGGATCGTGCCCCTGTACTGGGCACTGGGGAGGCCGCACCTCGAATCCTGGGTTCAGTTTTGGGCCCCTCACGACAAGAAGGACATGGAGGGGCTGGAGCGTGTCCAGAGAAGGGCAACGGAGCTGGGGAAGGGCCTGGAGCACAAGTCTGATGGGGAGCGGCTGAGGGAACTGGGGGTGTTCAGCCTGGAGAAGAGGAGGCTGAGGGGAGACCTCATCGCGCTCTGCAACTGCCTGAAGGGAGGTTGGAGCGAGGGGGGGTCGGTCTCTTCTCCCAAGTAACAGCGATAGGATGAGAGGAAACGGCCTCAAGTTGTGCCAGGGGAGGTTTAGGTTGGACATGAGGAGAAATTTCTTTCCTGCAAGAGTGGTCAGGCCTTGGCAGAGGCTGCCCAGGGCAGTGGTGGAGTCCCCATCCCTGGAGGGATTTAAAAGACGTGTAGATGAGGCGCTTGGGGACATGGTTTAGTGGGCATGGGGGGGTTGGGTTGACGGTTGGACTCGATGACCTTAGAGGTCTTTTCCAACCTTAATGATTCTATGATTCTATGATAACTGCATTGGCCTTACACAGGGGACTGGAACTGGTGCAGGGCATATTCCCACCACAGGATAAACTGTGTGCTGCGAGTAAACTGCGTCAGGCCCCCGCCTTGCCGTAACGCTATTGCAATGCAAAAGCAGCCAAAACCCCGTGCACACAGAGGCAGGGGATGGTGGACAGACTTAACTCAGTGTGTTTCATGTGAACAGAATAGCCTATGGTGTATGTAAAGGGACGGTTTCTGGAAATAGAGCTGCAAACAAAGATTTAAGTGGATCTCTGAGCAAAAGAAACGGTTGTTTCCCCTAAATCCCCAGATCAACCTCTTAATCCTGGAATCACAGATTTCCTCAACAAGCAGTGTTTGCTGCACAATGCATGTCTCTTGTATACCATGCAATAAATTCTTAACATGTCTGTGCACTAAATCTGTTTGATAAATATCTTTCATCCTGACTTCCAAATTAATTTCAGAAATCTTTTAACATAAATCTGACCGTTCACTCCACCTTCTTTTACTCAAGCTGTACAGCCTGCCCTTGTGTCCAGAAGCATCTGTGAAGCAAGAGGAATACAAAACACGTTTTCAATGAAGCAATTAGTACTTTTTTTGTTTAAAATCTGGTAAATTGCCCTTCAGGAACAAGCAGAAAAGCAATCTTTTCCTTTTTTAAAGGAGCTCTGCTTCTTTAAATAAAAATACTTAATTTATACTGTATGTTTCCTTCCTTATAAAAGGAGAAAGCATCCTCCATAAGTCAAGCAAAAATTTTCCTAGGAGTCAAGTACAAAAGCTTTTTCTTTAAAGAGATGAGATGTACTTTAAAGAGATACTTCCAGAGAAAGAAGAAAAAGAGTTCAAGTCTAGGATGAATACAGCTTGGATATACGAGGCAGTTGCTTCTCCTGGTGGCTGAGCGAGAATGGAAACCTCCCTCCCGAGAATACGCTGCCAAGGGGACCAAATGCAATCTGATGTGAGAGACGAGGATCTTCAGCCAAAGCCGGGAGAGCAAAAAACTATTTTTTCAGACAAGTGAAGTAAGGACAGACAGTTGTCTTCTAAAGAAGAGATTGTTACCAGTCTACTTACCAGAAAACAAAAAGGAGACCTAAAAGAAACTAGCAAAGAAAACCAAGAAGGTGATTTTCAAAGCGTTGGAAGGAGGTTTTGTACCTGCCCAGGAACAGGCACGGACTCCTCTCCCTTTCCAAAAGCAGCTGTAGATGAAATGAGAACTTTGGCAACACTGCAATCACCTTTCCCCCCCACCCCCCCCTTTTTTTACATTCAAATATTTTGACACCAGACCAAAAGGGACTGCTATTTTTTGAAGATTTGATTTAGACCTGCATATGTTAAAGGAACAGAAGAGACTATAGCCTAGTTTAGCATTATCCATGACAGCTTTAAATAAAATAGGTACCATAACATCACCTGCAGAAGTGTCAGCAAAATTCCCTCTCCTCCTTGGTGCATCACAACTAAACGCAGCTCGATGGGAATGCTGCACCTGAAGGACTTTCCTTGAGGTCTCAGAGATTTAGTCATCTAGCAGGCACGTCTGGTGTCAGCCAAGTAAAACCAGCCCACTAGACACACAGTTACATGCCTGACTGTAAACCACGTGAATTACTCATTCTTCACAAAGGGCTTTTTTCCCCCTCAGTCCAGCAGAGGATTTACCCCCCTGGCTATTTTCAAAGTGATTGCAGGCCGTCAGTTTAACTTCTTAGCTGTGTTCCTTACCCATGAACGCAGTTATAAAATGCTTCGGGTTTTGTTTAACTTCTTGGAGCAGAAAAAAAAATACTATGCCCTCAAGCAGCATGTAATTCAGACTAATAGCCAGATAGTTTTTAGAAAGTGGTTAATCAGAATTACAGGATACACGAAAATAATACCAAGTAACCTTTAGGCCTGTATTGAACTTGCAGACATGAAGGAATAAGATGCATCTGTCTACGCTAACATTATTTACTTCCAAATACTGAACGAAGCTGGATCCTGCTATGCAATGTGTGAACTGAGACCCAGCATCCACCCTTTGCAGATGGACCCAAACAGAAACGAGCGCTGGGTGAGAGACAGGGATGGAGATTTTTCACTCTTTCATTTCCCAACCACATCATGGGCAAGACCCAAAACACACCAATTCGGCCAGGCACCAGCCGCTGGTGGTTTCTGCAGCCAGCATCACACCACACACCAGACGTTCAACCCAGCCAACCCATGAGCTTTAGATCTTCCTTGCAGAAAACGCATCAAGTACCTCTTGAACACCTAGGACCAAGCGGTCAGAAGATTTGGTTGGAGTCACCTGAGATCATGGGAAATTGATAACGATATTTTGAGCCTTCTTTAACGGACATGTACAGATTCATGCAAAGCATCTGGCAACTTCTGATGGAGCCTTCCTGCAAAAACAAACCTAAAAGCATTTTCAAGACTGCAGAAAGTCCGTAAAAATAATGTTATCGCTCCTCTCCCCTCACACAGATCAATACTCAGGCTCTGTCACCACTTATATCTGTATAATTAATTATTGCAATAGCAGCAAATGTGGCTCCAAGTGTTGCGGAATGCCAGAGCTAACTGGAAAATGAAAAACAGGAAATTACTCGAGAGTGAGATTTCCCATCCAAGTGTTGATATTAAAATTTCCCAACCAGCCAGCAAGTCAATAATGGAGATGAATGAGGAAACAAAGATTTTCTGTGGATCTTTTTCAACAATTCATTTTCAAGCTATACGGATATAGTGCCTTTTCAAATTTGAAATTAGAGGCTGGAGACTTAAATTAGCCCTTTGGAAGTGCTCTTCATCCAAAAATAACGTGGAACAAAACTTTAGTATTGTTTTCTCTCTTTAGCTTTACAAGCCAAGATGTGTCCAAAGAGATTTTTCACCCACAGAGTTTTTAAGAAATAAACATTTTACTTGTTTCCTTAAACACATTTGAGGGATTAATCAAAAAATTAAAAACATTTTTTTCTTGCTCTAATGATAAAGTTTGGCTTTCAAAAGGGAGCATCATCTGGTTTCCCCAGGTTTGGTTTTGACAGTTACCTAAATCTGTAAGAAAACTGCCTTTCTTTATGTGATTTTATTAAATATGTGTTCACTAAAAAAACAAAACACATTTTGATAGAAAATGTTGGCTGAGTACTTGTGATCCTTATGGTTCATTTTGGGATCTCTGAGCAAAAGCATCTCGTGGGCAAATATTCAACAAAACACAACCACCCCCAATATTCCTGCTCAGTACTGCCCAGAGTTCTTGACACGGCAGACACAACATACGATCTATAAAACAAATATTCAACAAACAGAAAAATCAAACCAGAAAATTTCAACTAAAAAGAGACAAAATTATTTTAAGCTACTTGGAAATTTTGACAGGAACATTTCAATTTCCAATACTTTGATTTCTTATGAGCTTTTCTGTGGGGTACAAGGTTTTTTCTCCTATCTTTTTCACAGCTAGATCCAATCTTTGCTGGCACCTTAAGCTTACCACAGAAGTACTGTCTGCCTGCAAATATTTGATCAGTAACAGATGAAAATATCCAGTGAAATATCAGCCTGAATACCATGGGAAATCACTTAGGATTTAATCACAGCTGGAACCTGAATTTTGTCATGTTCCAGAAAGACATCATCTGTATTTGAGATATATTAGGAAGCAGCATATGATGTAAAAACCAAAATTAAAACCGTAATAAATCCCAGGCAGCAAATCCAAGAATGCATATTAATAGCTAAACAAAATATGACACAAGGAAAAAAAAAAATATTCCAGAAGGAAGTCTCAGTGAAATACAAGAAAAATAAAAATTTCAAAACAATCTTTCTCAACCCTTCCTGCTTAGACCATTTAGCATCCCAGTCTTGAGACTGTTTTTTATGCCACCATCAGTTTCACAGCCACACCTAAAATTAAGAATTAAGGAAAATCTAATACATGGATGCTGGGGTAAGAGAGGAGTGCTTTAACGGGATCCAAAAGAAGAGACTTAAATGTTTGCTCTTGGGGTTTTTATTGACCTGCGAAATGCTTTCAGCAGCCGAGTGTGCGTGGAGGGCTCTGGGGCTCACTGGGACAGCCCGAACCCCGGCACGACCGGAGTCCTGGACCTCAACCTGCACCAGGCATCCTGCTCGCCCCTCGCTGCAAACCTCGGGCCAGCCCCATTCCAAACACGGATGTTTGTAACTTCTTTGCTTGGTGTGCTTATATGCAGTCATTAAGGTTGCCTGTTCATTTAGTGGACTTCAACATGTTAATAAGCAATTAATTCCTAATTCAGTTATCGTTCATAAAGGATTTACAAATTTGGCATTGTTATGTTATAGCTCGTTAAGCACATCATGAAGCTAAGTGCAGAGCCTTAAGTTGCGCCAGGGGAAGTTTAGATTGGACATTAGGAAAAATTTCTTCACTGAAAGGGTTAACAAGCACGGCAACAGGCTGCCCGGGGCAGCGGTGGAGCCCCCATCCCTGGAGGGATTTAAAAGACGTGTAGATGAGGCGCCTGGGGACATGGTTTAGTGGTGGACTTGGCAGTGCTGGGTTAATGGTTGGAGTTGATGATCTTAAAGGTCTTTTCCAACCCAAACGATTCTATGATTCTACTTTTTGGGAAACAGAAGCCCACTATCTGCATAGTCATAAGAGAGTCAGGTTTCTTTCTGAAGGACTCGGGAGACTAAAGGGCTAACTTTGAGCTCTAGCTAATTATTTAACTACATATGTAGCATGTAAACATATTTGTTTACGTGACACTACTTGCATTAGAAGAGTCTCCAAATGTATATTGCAAAGACTTTCCATCTTTGGAGCATTTCAAACAGACTTTGAATGTTTTTTCTTAATTTGAAAAGTACACAAAACCACAGTTGTTTGAGGCATTCAGGTCTTCTCCAGTTCCAACAGCTGAGTGCAGTCACGTAATTTACAGTCAGATGCAAAGTTTACCATTAAACCTACAGCAATAAACTACCTGATCACAAGCGAGAGCTGTGCTTTATCTGATTAACCCACTCACTGGCACTGGAGTCTGTGCAAGTCAGACTGGGATTTTTTTTTTTTTTTTTAAATTCAATTTTGCGCATTTATTGCAGTATGACGTTTTCAATTGTTGCCTCTTTTTCTGTCAGCTCTTGTGACCAATTGCATTGCAATCCCAATATTTCATATTTTTCACTGCCCAGCGTTTCAAGTGCAGCTTATAAAACTGCGTATCACGGGAACATGAAGAGGCTGCCATTTTTTTTAAAAAAAGGCAACATTTTTCAGTAGCAATTAAAGCAAAATAGCAAAAACCATCTGTACTGGCTCCCATATCAGGTTTGAGGGCAAGGGCAGCCAAAAGTACAAGAGATTAAGGGCTGTGCTACGTACTAGATCTTCACCCTATGCAAGCTGCAGACAAATCTTCCCCTGACATCTAAGCAGGCCGAGTTGTACCTGAGCTTCATCTTTCTTAATGAAGTGTTGTGATTTTGTTTAAAGACATTTCCACGTGCCACCAGCCCCGCCTGACTTCACTGGGAGCAGCCACAAGTCTTCTGACCATAAATACTCTCAAAAGTTGCAGAATTTGCCCTAAAGTACTGTTTTAAAACTGAACTTCGCAAAAGAGCTGGTCGCTTCTTTGTAACACCAGATATCATAAGAAGTGAATAAAAAGCATAGTAAGAACTTCCCAAGCGATTTACTTACAGTACACGTCCACTCTTATGGACTTTATGGCTGGCGAACCCAAGCCGTTCTCAGCCTTGCAGTAGTAGCGTCCTCCTTGGTGTCGCTGGATGTTGGATATCCTCAGGGTTTCATTGAAGACACTCGAGTCTTGAAATCTGTCAGAGGCACTTCCTGCTGTTTTGGTCCACCTGATCTGAGCAAGCACCAAAAAAGATTGTTACTTTAAGTCTGTAAAAGTCAGCAGAGAATAGATCTCTTCACTGAACCAAGAACCACGTGTGCTGCAGCCGGGATTTTATGTTGGAGGACTTGGGGAACTTCTCCAGAACACTGAATAGCTCGCGCTTACAATCAAACACTTCATCCAAGAGCCCCTGAATAGTAATTTTGCATTTACCATCATGTCTTAGAAATAGTCAATTATTTTTGATGGAAATGCCCCTTAAAAAAATACATGCCACTAGCAGAGATATGGAGAACAACTCAAGCCACCATCAGAGACACACAGCTGGAACAGCTGCAGAAGAATTCCCCATCAACGGCAACGAGCAGAGCTCACCAGAAAAGGCGGCTGTACTCCTGCACTGAACATGGGTACTTTTCATTGAAATCATATTCACGGAAGATGAGGGCACACTGGAAAGCACCTTCAAAACAACTGATGGATTATTTTTCAGCATCAATAAAATCCAATTTTAAGGAATCAAACGACCAGTTGCTTGAACTGCAACAAACTACTAACATCTGTTTCTTCAAATAGGTGGTTTGGGTTTATTAATGTAATTTACAGCAATTACAGATTCCTTTACTCTGGTAATTATTTTGCAAAAGTGAAGACTTTTTAAAGCAAGCTTTTTAATTCCAAAACCATAAAAATGCCAGTAATGGCCTGCTACAACCAAGAGCTGCACAGAGGTGGACACGCACATTGCTAACACCCATGCTTGATGACCCGAGTCCTTGTCTGCATGACTCAATGGACTAAGTTATCTCATAAAATGCACCAGACCTCCAGAGACTCCCCAAGTACCTCCTCCTCTTTCAGCTCACACTAATTCAATGACCAGGACAAGCAACGTTCAGTTCCAGACCAAAACTGTTTTTTTAAATGGTAGGTTTTTCTTGCCTATAGAGGCCACAAGTGCGATACTTGCACAAAGAGGAGTTTACATCTCTATTGAAGCTTCTCGAAGCTGTCTCTTCTCAACCCCATCCGCTAAACTCTATGCCAGAATGAAGACCAAAAATTCTGTGATAAAAATGTGATTGACACAAGACAAGATAATAAATATTTGGCTATTAGTTCCCAGGCTACGGTCCGCAAAGATTGTCCAAAAGTGAATCCATGATTTACCAAACAGCATTTAGACACTGAGCTGTTGGGACCTGCTAGGCAGGCTGTCCACAAGCAACCTTGAGCTGGTATTGGCTTCGTTTGGACGAGTTGCAGCCTTGGCAGCTCAGGCAGAGCACGCCTGCCACCAGTAGCAAGTGCCTGTCTCCGTGCCCAGTCAAGCCCGAGCTGGACACGCTGTGCTTCCAGCCCTCTCCCATGTGAAGGAAGGTCCCATGGCTGAGCTGGGTGGCCCTTGGTGGGCACCAAGGTGGCCCTAAGGGTTGCCTTGACTGGAGGGAGATCTTTCTCCCAGGGTGCAGAGACACTTCAGTTCCACCATTCCCAGTTGTGACCCAGAACTGGGGTCTGGATCCCAGTAATCTGCACAAGGTGGGAAGGGGTCAGCCTTCCTCTCATCGGGAACTTCTCCTGGACAGGAGGGATCTTCTACAAAAGGCTCTGAACTGAAAAATTCATGACCAGCTGTAGCCCATGTAAATTCTCCTCCCCTTGAAACAAGAGCAGGCATTGGCTTCAGAGGCTGAAATTACAGCAAACAATACTTCAAAAAAATTTTTATCTCTTTCTGGCTTGTTAAATTCATAAGCCCAACTGGCTTTACCCTCTTGCCAGGTGACCTGCATAACTCTCACACGGTTCTGCTGCTCTGGGACAAAGCGAATATGCCAAACTCCACATCTACAACATTCGACCTGCACGTGAGAGAGACGGTATTAGCACTGCTATATTTACCAGTCTCAATCTGTCTGTACTTCTATTCTAAACTCTTGGCTCTGGGGCTTTTAAAATCATCCATATAAATATGCTGCAGGATAATTTTGGAACACACATTCAGCTTCTGCACGCTGCAGAATACAATTTTATCATATATATTTCAAATCCTCGAGAATTATTTTAAAACAGTATTTAAGATGTTCACTGAATCTCTTGCGTGTTTTATTTCCCTTTACGTAATCAAAATTGTAAAAACAGCTCTGTTTGATTTTTAACTGAAAAAAAAAAAAAAGCATGACTTCTCTCTTCCTCCCCTTCCTCTCACACAAAAAGTTTCCAGGGAAGGCAGTCTGCCCTGTCAAAAGAACATATAACTTAGATTAAGCATCTATGTAACTGGTAACGTTACATAACTTACACAAAAAAATACAGTGAAGTTTACTTAGATACTGTCAGAGTTTTACCTTTTTTATGAATGCAAAAGTCTTGCCCTCCACTGCATCTTAACATTGATGTATCTATTTTCTCTTTATTAGAAGGAATTTTAACAAGATACTGTTTGGCTGTCAACAAAAGTAGACTTTTCAGCTTTAGTAAAAAAAATATATACATGTATGTTTTAGAGTAAAGAGGAGCAATTTTAACGAATTAACTAATTTGGTAGTGTATGTAGAGATCCCTGAAGAATAAAAGGAATACTGTCAACTAGGTTCTCTCTCAAAAGATATCCACCAGGAATGTCACTGGTCTGATTTAACTTCAGTTCATTATTTACCTTAGCTTTAATTCAACGAACACACAAACCCATGCTGATCAATATTGCACTGTAATTTATTGAACGCACTGTGAAGAAAGATGACTCTCAAACACTATGCTAATGCAGTAATCAAAAAAATTGGGCACGGGAAAGCCAGATGTCTGAGGTTGAAAACCTCTTCGGAGAGGTCCTCAGCAGTTCCACCCACTGCAAGCTCCAGTCCACGCGTTGGGGTGACCTCTAACGATGTTTAAGAGACTATCAGATCCCATCCTTAGAGATGGAGCATCTCATGGGTCTAGTGCCCAAACCCTCATCACTGCTTAACGCAGTGACCTTCAGAGCAACTTCTGCCACGGCACTGACTTTCTTTTCACTGATTTTATTTTCCCCACATTTTCAAGGTGGGGAGTGGTGACAAGGGGGGACCACAGGCTCGTGGGACATTGTGGCAGGTATCAGCCTCAAATCCCAAAGCAGCATGCACGCTCCTTTATGGCAAAGGATTCAGAAAGTCTCTAGATTGCTAGCTTTAAAAAAAAGAAAAAAAGCATTAGATTGTATATTCACATAGTTCAGATACTCCAGTATTCTCAAATAACTTGGCACAAAACAATTGCTCACCCCGATGTGTTTAATCAGTTTGCTATTCGTAAGCTGCTCTTCTGTCTGAAACCTCCCCGTTTCTAGCGCAGAAGTAACACTGCGTGCTCTGCGCGTCTACTCAGATAGCATGGGTAACACGGGAAGTAAATTAATTCCATTCTACCAAGAAGTCAAAACCATTCTTGCTCATAATGCAGAGTTTTAATTAGGAAGTCACTTGCAGACATCATGGCGTACGCAAGTCGGACTAACAAATGTTAATCCGTTTCAGAGACACACACTCACTGCCTTCTAAGGATGCAATTTTCCAAAGGACTCATTGTTACTTCGATGCACATTTGGGAATCCCACCCATGTACTGTCATTGCTCTGCCACACCATTATGGTCTTTATTTATCAAATATCTCTTTCTTTTCTTTCTTCTTTGCTTTTCTTTTTTCTTTGCTTTTCTTTTTTTCTTGCAAAACATGCAGAAGTAAAAAATGATTTATGAACAACTCAATTAAAAATTATTCAACTTTTAAAATTTAGTAAGTTATGACCCATCTAGCCATATCCTGACCTACCTACTTGTCTGATTTGTAAATGCCCATAAGTTCTCTAACCATCAATATCTTTGACAATATTTTTTTGGCTTAAGCAGATGTCCTGAGACACGCAGTCATATTTCACCCTACAGCTTCAGTTTTCTCAGTGAGCCATCCTGCAACTTCAGTAGGAGTCACAGACTTAACATTTTCAGACTAAAAATGCAGATTAAAAAAAAATTCTGAAAATATTTTACATAACTTTTCTCAGCTTCAACAAACTCCTCATGCCCAAAAAGAAAGCAGCAGAATAAGAAAAATACTTAATTTTGACATTTTAAAAATAAAGCACTTCTGTTTTAAATACTGTCTTGGTCAAGACAATAAACATCAAAATATCTTTACTCTGAATACAAAACATTTTGCCTGATTCAAAACAATAACCACTACCCCCTGCCAAAAAAAAAAAAAAAACAAACCAAACAAAAATAACCCCAACATTTTCCAGTGGAATCTTTTCTGTCTTCCATGGAAGCAGTTGGTGGAAAATGAGGTTCTGACAACCTTTTTCTTATACTGTAACGCTGAAATCTGCCTAATGCAGCAACTGCAAGTAAATACATTCCTTAAAATATACCCAGTGCCCGCGCTGGGGCTTGGCACCGCATCTCACTGCCATTGATTGCAGTTGCTGCTCTCTGACATCGTTAAGAAAGCAAGGATGAGGAGAACCTCCTGATCACTTTTATAATCTCCAAATACCTGCTTCAGATTAAAGTCCTCCTTCGTACGCAAACAGCTGTAAAAGAGATCTTTGCCCAACTTCACTGGGACATGCTGGAACATTTCTTCATGCCTAAAGACATCAGAGCCTTTGGAAAGAGCCATCTTAAGCATACCTACCAGCCCTCCTCCAAAAAAAAGGAAAATAATCCCTTCAATTTATTTTTCCACTAGATTATTTTTGTTCTCAGGAAAGCAATGGCTGGGGCAGCAGCTACTGAAGGCAAGAAGCACTCACTGCCTTCACGATAAACACCGAGGATATAGTACTCAAAAGACCTTTTTTGGGCCAAGAAAGAGAAAGTGACTTCTTCTCCTTTAGTTAAGGAAACTAATCTGAAGCACTGTTGTGGTTTAACCCGGCAGGCAGCCAAACAGCACACAGCCACTCACTCACTCCCCCCCACCCAGTGGGAGGGGGAGAGAATTGGAAGGGTAAGAGTGAGAAAAACTCGTGGATTGAGACAAAGACAGTTTAATAGAACAGAAAAGGAAGGAAAAATAAGAATCATAATGATAGAATATACAAAATGAGTGATGCACAATGCAATTGCTCACCACCCGCGCTGACCGATAACCACGTAGCGATCGGTACTTCCTGGAACACGCCTACCCTTCATATACTGAGCATGACGTCACATGGTATGGAATCCCCCATTGGCCAGCTGGGCCAGCTGTCCTGGCTATGCTCCCTCCTCCCAGTCTCTGCTTGGTAGAGCATGGGAGCTGTCCTTGATAGGGCACTCAGCAACAACTAAAACATCAGTGTGTTATCAACGTTCTTCTCATACTAAATCCAAAACACAGCGCTAGGAAGAAATTTAACCCTATCCCAGATGAAATCAGGACAAGCAGTTTTGCGCATACACATCTCCCCTGACCTCCTCTTCCTTCTCTACAGTGGGGGTATGACCACACTGCAGACCTCAGTGCCCTGTGAGGTACACCCAAGCTGGTTTTAAATGGGCCAGCCTGGGGTCTAGTCGCAGCCCTGTGGAGATCTCTGTATGCTGCTCTGTTAGACAACAAACAAACAAAAAACAAACAAAAAAAAAGAAAAATAAAAAAACACCCTATAAAACACACACACAAAAGAGTAAGAAACAAATAAAAATTCCAGGAGAGCGCATTGGATCCAACTTTTTATTGCCTGTCACCAGGAAAGACTATTCATACCTATATGCAACAAGACAAGTGGAACATGCGTTGACCCAAAATAGCCTTTTTTTCAACGAGCTCTCCCTTCCCTTCCTGCAAGCAAGCCGCAGAGCTGAATGATTGCAAGGGAGACGTAAACCACCACTGCAGGACTGGCCGATGGCTTTTGTACCAGACCTACACGGGCGCAGATTCACAGCGCAGAGTAAGTTTTTCAGGTTTCTGCACAGAACTGCTCAATGTCCTCGGCACGAAGACCATCACACGGTGACTCCAACAGCTCCTTCTCTGAATGGGTGCCCTCTCACCTGTGTCCAGGCAAACGCTTCTGCAGGGCCTTTTGATGACTCAGGCAATAGTCACATCAAATCTACACCTCCAAGGGTCTCTAAATATCCTTCCCCTGGTCACCTGTAGCTATTCCTGCACCGTGCCCGCAAGACAGGAGACACAGCACTGATCTACAACACCACCGCTGCAGGACACCACCTTGCACTTATTTTTGCAAGGAGACGTTTACTCTCGGAAATCTCCCACATGTTCACCAGGCCATCCTCACCATACGTGAAAGGAAAGCATTCACGTGTCTAAATTACGGGATTAGCTACATATACCTAAATTAAATGGGAGGGGGATGTTGCATTTTGATTTTTAGCAAACCAGAGGTGGCATGATGCAGCATGCCCGATGAGACGGAGGGTACAAAACGTCTGTGGTTATTGGAATAATTATTGCTACAGGCTATCAATATGCAACAGTGGTATGAAAAATTCTCTTATTTATTTCATGTGATAATGTGTGAAATACCGGGCTTGAAAATGGCTTCAGGTAAAATACTGTTCATTGTTCAAAAATTCTTATGTGGAGTATTAGAGTGGTAAAGCAGCCAAGCCAAAGCAAGCCCTGCTTACTGTCAGAAATGATGATCCTCTACCTTGGAGAGGGCTAGAAAGCTGTTACCAGTGCAAAACAAATGCAGAACTCGAGAGTCTTTGGTTTCCAAATTTTTTTCTTCAAGTTTGCAGTAGCCAAGATGCAGTCACCTACGAACACTGGGTTTCATTGCTCCATACCTGGACTGCTCAAACTTCAGAGAAACACGAGGGAGAAAACTGAGCACTGTCCCGAGGCTAGGCACGCGACTGATGCTGTTGCCTTTATGGGACAACTCGTGTGCTTATGTTTACACACATACTAATGCCTCAGTGGGCTGACATGCAAAAGCACAACTTTTTACTCATCTAACTAAAAGCAGTCTGTGACAGTAACTGTTAAGATGCAGAACATGATCAGTTCTGATTCAGTGCCAGAGATCACAGAGAAATTGTTATTTTCCAGCTTGATTGCTGTAACGCAAAGCAAAAAAAGGACTTCCTTTTATTCTCTAACACAGAAAAAAATGTGGTTATTAATTACAGAGAAAATCAGCATTAAAGCCACAAAGTTACAAGCAATCAAGTGCTACAGAAGAACTTTAGTGCTTTGTTCACAGTTCACTTCAGCCCAGAACATACCAGTCATAGCAATGCTGTGGCTGGAGTCTACTAGACCATAGTCTTGTGACTCCAAAACGGCAACTTGCAATAAATCAAAGGGTCAAGAAGAATAACTGAAGACCTCAACATCTGACAACGTGAGAAAAAGTATACCTAAGCTGACTATTCCTTCACCTCTGAACCTCCTGCATTTGTGGAAGGCAGACGATTCCTATTTTAGACCTGAACCCAAGTTACCCAAGAGTTACTCAAATCCCACCGGTGTAACATCCCAAAGCCAGGAGCTCTGTACGAACTGACACCCTGTGCGCACAAACGACACATTTCACGGGTACACCGGGCAAAATGCAGCTCCTCCCAACAGCACAGCAACTCCAACTCCTCATTGCGTCGGGAAACTTGCATAGCAATCATGTGAAACATCATCGTATCTCCCCATCACCTCAGGCCAAGCACCTTGCATGTCATATACAACAGGGTAACGGTTGATCACACACTGCCGCTAAAGAAAACAGCAGGCTTGAATTCCGCTTTTAAGTCTGAAGACAGAAAAGGCTAATATGTAGCAATGGGATATATATATACACGCTACTTACGCAGACCAAATTTGTTTAAATTCCTATTAGCAGTAGTAGCAATCTCCCAGATGTGAAGGAACAGAATAGCCACCCAAAAAAGACCAAAGCTGGCAACAAACCCAAGGTTCTACACTCGCTACAAACTTCCCCTCGGAGCTGGCATTGATTTATGTACTATAAATGCTGCAAAGGCATTTCTGGAGCTTTACCACACCACGGCTCAGCCCACGAGCTGATGGAGCAGCGTCCACCTCAGACGTGTCACCAGGCAGCAGACACGGGGATGGGGTAGCCCGGACCTGCATGGTGGAATAAGGTAAGGAAAGGATGTGCTTTAGGTAAGGACACGCCCCAAACAAAGAATATACCTTTTTTTTGATTTGCTCTTTCAGGTTCTTTGTCCATTTGACTTTCAGAGAGGTTTTCCTCAATGAGTACTACATTTTTAAACAGAGTTTCTCCAGTGCTACAATTTCAAGGCAGCAAAGGTTACTTCACTGTTCTTAAATTTAAAAGGCTCATGACTCAGTTGTTCTACCCAGACTTGTACATGAGATCATCAAAACTCTTGAAAATTAGGCACCACACAGGTCTAAGTCATCGGAACACCAAGAATTAAGAATTTGGCTTTGAAAGTGCAGAGGAAGGATTTCTTACGCTCAAAGCCTGAAAACCTAAAGATTAACTGGATATAAGTGAAGAAATTTTAAGTGATCACTGAACAATTTAAGAGGAAATTCATGAGTGGATCCTGAAGAAAACAATATTGCAATCGTTGTAAATAAATTAGGTAAATTGGTAAAACAACCTTGCTTTAGATCCTTCCTATAGCACCTTGCTTAGTTGAATCAGCCTTTTATGAAAAGGTAGTGTCTGGGGAAACATCTATACGTACTTTCTAAAACATCTTTAAGTAACCTGCTAAATGATTAATTGCAGCAATTTATCCTACCCTTTGACTATAATGTTTTTCCTTATGAGTTTAAGATGTTTCACTGCTTCAAAAAATTAGCACTTTTATACTGAATAATCAATACACATTTTACTATAAATACCTCACTGAAGGATGGAGTTTTTTCATTCTGCGTGGCAGGAAAGTACTTTCTCTAGCATTAACTGGGAAGGATTGAGTTCAATGGATTTCACAGAGCCTCGTTTCTACTGAGGTCAGTATCATTTTAAAAGAGTCGATAGCTGTAGGACTTACAAGGGTCTTGCACGTTTATGCCTTCCTGATGGGAAATTATTTACTATCCATCAACTAAACTATTCAATGAGTTTCATTAAATGATCCAAACATCTGTGAATGGTGCATATTTATTATTCTCAGCTTTTTTATTCAGTACTAATTTGCTTCAAAATGAAATACAACTTTTGAACTTCATAACAAAGAACATAATCTAAGGGCAGAATGAGGCAGACATAGCACCATTTGAATTCCTAGTTATTAATTTTTATGGTGGCCTTCCAATGTTGGTATACCACGTTAAACTACCAGAGTCATAAACGCGTCCTCATAACTTAAATGCGTGGAAATTCATTTCATTCACTATAGTTCCTAAGGGGTTTAAAGGCAAATAAATACAAGATATTTTGTAACTTGTAGCTACTGCCACTAGCACAGAACTAAGCTTAGTGATGAGACCATCAGAGAACTCTGTGAAATTCACATCTAGACACTTATTTCCTCCGTGGGCCAATCTAAATCATAGTACTTTTTTGTCCCCAGTGACAGAATAAGTTGTTATTGTTGCCATACAGGTACAGTAAATGATCAAACCCCTTCCAGTTTTCAAAAAGAAAGGCTGGTATAATCAAGCTCACATGAGTTACAAGAGCAATGCTACGGTAAGAGGGCTGATAACCTGGAGGCCAGTCACTGGAAGAGTTGTAAAGAAGAGAACTGGGTCCATGGATGAGGTATTTCCAGCGATGCTCTGCAAAGGCTGCCTCCCAGGCGGTCACCGTCTCTACCTGAAGTTTCTACAATTGCCCTTGGAATAAAGGCTAAGGCGACAGTCCCACCCTGAGGGTTATACCCCAGGAAGATGTTGAAGAACTGGCAAGGGTATAGAGAAAAGCCACAGTACTCGTTAAGGGAATAGAAACATGCTGAAGAGTGCAAGTGATATGCTCAGCAAATTTGCAATATCAAATGAAGAATCAGGGAAAAGCAATCAACATCTTTAAAACATACATGAGGGACTGAAATTCAATAGCAGATCAATTTTCAACATAAAAGGCAAAGTTAAGGTAGTAATAAAATGGATTAGAAATTGCTTTCCATTTGCTCAGCTTAAGATGTTTATGCAAAACATCTTCTACCCAAGACATTTCACTAACTCAAAGTCAGCAGTGCAGAAGGACTTTACCGGGAGTGCTGGGGGATGTGAAATCTCCTTGTGCTCACCACCAGGAACCAGCTCTATAGCCCAAACCATCACCTGGTACTGGACCTCCATCACCCGGCACTTCTGCACAACTGCAACCAACGCACTGTCCTCACAGCGTCCAAAGACGTAAAAACCCAACCTTACCCTAAACAACTCTCACTAGCCCAGTTTGCGGGCGAAGTGCCTTACACGGCTGCTGGTGTTCCCTGCGCAACTTTTCAGAGCCCAGTTTTACCCAAATTCGGTACGGGCGTGCTGCCAGCCCGGGAGCGGTGCCATCCCCATCTCCTGGCTCCCAGAGGTGATGCCTTCATCCAGTTTGGGGTTGGGGATGTGGGAGGGTGTTAGAGGAGGCCGGAGGTCTGAGGAGCTGCTGTTCAACCACAGCACAAGCAGCAGTGGGGAACCAAACGCCATCAGCTCCCCCCTTCCCAGAATTACTTGTCTCCCTCAAAAGCAAAAAAAGCATAAAAATGTGTTTCTGTCATTAAACTCAGAAGACTGGAGTCTAAACAGAGAGAGGAACAAGAGGCTGCTAAACAGGATTTTTCTACTTTGAAGTCACTTTTCATAATAGAATCGTGTCTCAAAGCAACAAAGCCACCTTGAAATCCAGGCAGTTTGAAATTGATGCCTTTTTCCTTTTATAACAATCCTTTCAGGTATTGCTTCTGCTCCTCATTCTCTCCATCTCTACCCATTTCACTGGCCTGCAAGACCCGTGGGAGAAGCAGAGTATTCAAGAGAAAGAGCTTTACAGAGCTCAAAATGCTGCCAGAGACTTACAACAAGTGAACTGATAAAGACAGAAGGAAATGTTTCTCTTCTGGTCTTTCAGTATCAGGAATCTTGACTAATTCCTGCAACGAAAATTAGGGGAGATATTTTTGGGCAGACATGCAGCTTTAAACTGACTGACAAGCGTCACAACTAAACGGATCTGCAAATGAGAAAACAAAAGCAGCAGTCGCTGACGCCAGCACGGCTGCACGCGTGGCGAAAATAGAATTGCAACACAAAGCTATTTCTGTGCAGATGGCGAATGCTACGAGGCAGAGACCTACATACTTTTAGTACGGATGAGCCATCAACAGAAAGAAAAACGCGCTTGTTTTCCTTCTGCGCGAAAACTGAAAGAACAACTTTGTTTCCAGACCACGCTTGTACCTCCAAGGGCTAAGTGCAAAGTTTTGTGGATCCTTCGTTCTTTGCTCCTGCAGGAGCATGCAAAGCACTGCCTTCCCCCCTCCAGCAAAGCTCAAGCCTGCAGAGGCAGAGATGCCGCCGCCGCACCATCCTGTGCGCTCCGACAGCAACCCGGGCACGTTTCTGGCCCACCTCTGCTTGAACAAATTAAATCCACTTAACTGAACATCATAAAACGCCGGGTTTAAATGGCTCTTTTTCCACTACATTGTCTTCTGCAAATAGCACCGAGGTTATTGATTTCCTGCAATGCAATATCAGTCTGTTTACCTTAAACTAGTTCCCATTTTAAAAACTTCGTAAAATGTAATCTGGAAAAATTATGCTGTACTTCAAACACCACTGATAGCAGACTTGGTGCACAAGGGACTCTGAGAAAAATCCCTTCTAAATATTGAAAGCTGATGACCACTGGGCTCTGCCTTCACGTTCGCGTTGCACCTTATCAGCATTTCCTACAGCACACGCTGCGTTGCATCCCTCCGAGATTGAAGATGAACACCCGCCTTATTTCCAGACATCTTTTTGAATTAAACCCAAATCTCAGTGATCCAGTAACATTAGCTGTGCTTTATCTTCCTTCCACAGGAACCAACACTCATACATGCTGAATTACACCTTACAATCTCATTGAGCTAAAAATGAGAGCGAGATCCTGATATTTAACTTGTGACGACAAAGAAAGGAGATGACATTTTATTTTGGTTGAAAGGTGGGAGAATTGAGAAGGGGGGTAGCAGGGAGGAAAGAGAAGAAATCTTGACGAGAGTTGGCAGCTCAGCTGAGAAGGCAGCTCGGTATGAAATGCCGACAACAGAACTTCAGGCCAGAAAAGATCAGCAGCTGCTGAGCTCAAGTCAGAGATACTACATCAAGCCCACGATTTCTTGTAACATAAGAAATTGAAAGCATTGACTGAAATTATCAAAACAGCAATATTTTTTTCAAAAGAACACTTTTTTTCCTTCAAAATACAACATATAATTGTGTTGTGTCATTAATAGTCACAAATTATTAACCAACACAAAGACATGAAGTCCAGGGCTCTAAATTGGTTCCAAAAGACAGAATATTTATTCATGGGAATTAAATCTATCCATACCTAGTTACCACAGTCACCAGATACAACCTTTTGATCAGGCAATCCCAAAACCCAGAGGCTGGAAGATTAAGCACATCCCACCTGTACGCTCCGGGTGCTGGGCAGGAGACAGGACAAGGATCAAACCAGGATGGAAGTTCCTAGGTTTCTCCTTGAGAGTGCCAGTGACAGACACCAAAACACACCGCTGTTGCCGTGTTTTTGCTTCTGTGTACACTTTTTTTTTCTTTGTTTCAGAGGATGAAAAAGTGGCAAAGCCTCCTTCAGACAGTGAGAAAGTCTAAAACAATATTAAACAACACTGGAAGAGGACTGAGTCTCTTCTGCCCTGTACCTGGCACAGTTGAGAAGGGTTCTGCAAGACTTTGTTCAGGAAAAAGAAATTGAGCATATGTTTGAATCCTACTGACTTTGAGATTTTAGCTTATTTCCAATTCAGAACCCAACGAGAAGAAAATTTATTAAAAAATCCAGTAATCACAAATAGCATCATTCATGTCTTGTTGAGCTTTCCTGGCACACCTTTAAATGACTCCTACGAGTGCCAAGGAAGGAGATCTGGGAACAGTTCCCACATAGCAAGAGAACTGCAAATAGACATTAGGAAAAAAAAAAAAAAAGAACCTGGTTCCGCTTGCAACCAGAAATAAAAGGACGGGATTAAGAACTTGTAGAGCGAAGGCTAATGAAATCATTGCAGTATTTAAGCAACAAGGAACTGAGATTATTTCCAAGGGGAAATGAAGATAGCTTCAAATCAGGGAACATTTAAAACTGGAAAAGTTGATAGCACAAAGAAGAGAGGCTACAGCCACTAATTCAGCGTTGCCTGATACACATCCCCAAATGCATTTCTGCACTGGGGAGTTTACTGAGGCTCTGGACATCTCACTACATTTCTAATGTACAAGCCTTAACAAACCCTAACCTTAACAGTTAACAGTCTCCTTAACAGTTGGAGAGGGCGTGCGAGGCAAGCTGGTGCGTCAGAGGAAGGTGCGTTGCAGGGGCCGGTGATGAGGCTTTAATGAGCAGCGCTGCCACTATGAGCCCACTCCTGGTATATTAAGCTTGCACTGTTGCATTAAAATAGGAACAAACTAAGTAGTTTTGAGCTTTTCCTTCCTTCTCTATTAAGAACACACAATTATAAAGACAAAACAATTCCCTCCCCACTCCACAAAAAGGCCACACTCCAATGAACCACCAAAATCCAGCCTATGGGGGGCAGAAAATATTGCCAGAGACCAAGACAGACACAACTACGGCACGGCTTTTTGCTTTAATGCTCATCTTCCTTTTGCAAGGAGACTACAAAATAGAAGAGGCAGCTGAACTAAGCTTCAGCCCACCAGAAGTTAAACGGCCAGGTCTTCTCCATCTACACATGGCTGGCTGGCTCTTGCAGTTGTCAGACTGAAAGGGTTATTTATTTTTTATTGTGATTTTACTTTGTTTGGCTGTTGTGCAAATTTCCTTGATTTTACAAGAGATTTTTAGTTAATTATGTATTTACCTAGTTAGCATAATTGTCTTCAATTATGTAATTAGTGTTCATATGTGTAATCATTTGAACATGTAATTATATCTAATTACACCATTAAAACGTGCAAGTCATAAATATCTTTATCATTTTGATTGATAGACATATGAGAAGGAAGAAAAAAAAAATCTCACTTGTTATTTTTATCTCCCGGATCCCGAAATCTACAAGAGTAAGAGGATTCAGCCTGTAATGTTGCTATAATTATTTACAAGGACCTATCAAGACTATACCAAGGTTATACCTTCCAAGCAGAGGTAGAACGAGTCAAACCACTCAAAAGTAAGGAGCAAAGAGTCACCCAGTGTAGCAAGATTTTTCTATTAAAAAAAAAAACCACTAATAAGAATAATCTGGGAAATGCTTATTGTTTAGTGTCTAATTATGCACCTGCTGTTATGAAGAAGAACAACAGCCCATTTAGAAAAAGGTAACACAGAACAAAACACAAGTTGTTCCTGCTTGTTCCAATGGAAGATGCTGTTGCACCCTAGAAAGAGGTTTTAAAGCTCCTTGTACTGTTTAGCTACCTCTAAGATAACCAATGTAGCCATACTTATCAGAACACTAACGTTTTTCAGTTGTTTAGCTTTATTTCAGCAGTTGTGCTGTGCGCCCTGTAGTACAGTACCAGAACAAATACCTGGCACATACCAAATGAATTAGGGCAGCGACAGTTGAGTCTTCTTTTTAATTGCTTTTGGCTGGGAAGGCAAATATTTACACACAGATTAAACAGTTAAGCTTATTTAAAGTTCAGCTTCTCCTCTCCAGCTTTAGATTTCTTGCCTTTACTAACATACAGAACAGTCTATAAACCAAAACAAAAAACCCCACACGTGCCTAAGCTGACTCCAAAAGCTGGGGGGGTGGAGGGGGAAGCCTAACACAACAACTAACATAACAAGAGCTCTTCAGCACCACTTGGGAATAAGCCTCAATTATGGAGCATCCTCCAGCAAAAGGCATATGGTTTTTCCAGCCTGATAAGCTCCCTTTGCGCTCTGCAGAGCATCCAGATACAAGTGCTCAGGTTGGATGGCAGCAAAAATAAACCCGGTATTTCCCAAAACGGCCACTCCCAGCTGCCAGAGGCTGAAGGAGAGCTCAGTCTATGATATAATTTTATCTACGAGAACAACCTGGAAGCAGCCCAGAGAATAAAACCACACAGAAGGATCACAGAGGGCTCAGACCAGAAACAACCCAATTTGTTCAAACTCTATCACCATCAGACACCTCAGATGGACTATGTTTTGTGAGCAGCATTTCTTTCCTTAAAATGCAAAAGCAACAATCTCAAGAACCTGCCTTAGTAGACGAGGTATTGCTCCTGGTGCTCAGGTGCATTCAAGTTATTGCTGTGAAACCCTTGCCTTCAAGACCATATGCAGATACGTGGAAAACAAGACAGTAAGTTGACGGCACGTAGAACCACAATGTGCTACAGAACCATCTTCCGCCCTCTGCTCCCTGAATTTAGTGGGATATAAGAAAAAGGCTCTGAAGAATAATCGAGCCTCTAATGTTCAATGACCGAACTGCCAGTCATGGAAGTGCACACTGGTGTTAAATAGATCTCCACTTGAAGGGCATCAGCTCTAGAGACAAACTCTGGAGTCAAGCGTAGAAGGCACCAGCATCAAGTCTGTAGTCATATCACACCTTCTCAGAGGCACTAACATATGTTTGGACTTTTGGATCTAACATACGTCATTTTGGGAGAAGAACACAAATGGGCAATGAAAAAAATGTGGTTTCCAACCATGAACACTTCTTGCTGGTATGGGAAAAAAATACGAGGAGTTCACTGCTCTGAGGTTTTACTCGCAGATGTAGGAGAACGTGTCCTTCACTATGTCCACAGCAAAGGGACTGAGTCCCTATTCTGCTCCATAAAAAGCATCTTCAAGTGTTTCTTTAGGAGATATATTTTCAGCTACCAGCATGTACTTCTGCTTCAGCCCCAGCAGATCTGCATATGCTGCTAGTTTCCCTGGGTTACTAAATTATTTCTTTACTCATCAAATACATTCTTTTTCAGCGAGCAAGACCTCACAGCAACAGACCTCATTCCAAAACCACCCACCTCATTTTTGATTATGAGACTAGTATGTTCAACAGCCATGGAAAAACAGCTACTTCTGCAGCATCCCAGAGCCATTTGTCCATCCCTTCAGTCAACGTTCTACCTTTTAAGGGCCATCAAGAAAAAGGAACACAAAAACTGACCACAGACAGACAGAAACCAAAGGCTGCAGAGCCCAGTTTGGGGGGGAAGATGCAGGGGAAGGGGAGAAGACAGGCAATCCATTCAGAGGACAAGTGTCCATATTTTCAGTAAACTCAAAAATTTTGTTGTTTTCCTTCCGATAATGGAAGATTCATGCTTTCTGTTCATTGGAAACTTTCTGGCAGGGGATTTCTGGCAGCTTTTAAACTTCTGCAAAGGTCAATATGAAACTGGTACTGTAAAAATCACCAACCTGGATGTCATTTCCAACTCCATGTGATTCTCTGATAGTCTCCTTTGGTGACTGCTGATGCTTTAGCAAGCCTAGGCTCAATATTCTCAGCTGAGAGATTGAGACCAAAATAAACACTTCGCTTGCCCTGATGTTGCATTTATCTAGATTTAAGCTGACCTCTTTCCCCCACCACTTCCAAGCCCTTTTTAGAAACTTGCAAACATATTTCTTGTCAAGAGACAGCAACCACCTGGAACCAGGAGAATCAGCAAGATACGGCTGGTCAAATTATTCAGAATAAAACAACCAAGGAGTTTGATTTCTTTATCAGCTTGCAAACCACATGCTTTTTAATCCAGCTTCCTGCAGATGATACGATGAACGGCTTTACATTTCTTTCAGTGGCATATTCACAAAATATTCAGTGGGACTACATGCTGTTTGCAGCATGCAACTGAGTTACCATATCAAAATGATGTCATTCAAGGCAGGATTACATTTCAATAGTTACAGAGAGAACAAGATTGTTGTCATTGTGAAGATGAAAGCACTCAGTGGAGCCCAGCAAGGAAGGCCACCAGCCGTCCTGCTGGCACTGGCCATGGCACCCAGCTCAGGGTCGCAGTGAAAGCCTGTGTGTCCGAAGGCCAGTGTCGTGGTTTAACCCCAGCCAGCAACTAAACACCACGCAGCTGCTCGCTCACTCCCCTGCGCCTGATGGGATGGGGGAGAGAATCGGGAGCGTAAAAGTGAGAAAACTCGTGGGTTGAGTTAAAGACAGTTTAATAATTGAAATAAAATCAAGTAAAATAGTAGTAGCAGTAGTAGCAATAATAATAATGGAGATGCACAATGCAATTGCTCACCGCCTGCCGACCGATGCCCAGCCCGTCCCTGTGCAGCGATCGCTGCTCCCTGGCTAACTCCCCCTAGTTTATATGCTGAGCATGACGTCATGTGGTATGGAATACCCCATGGGCCAGTGGGGTCAGCTGTCCTGGCTGTGCTCCCTCCCAGCTTCTTGTGCACCTGGCAGAGCATGGGAAGCTGGAAAGTCCTTGACTAATAAGCGCTACTTAGCAACAACTAAAACCTCAGTGTGTGATCAACAGTATTCTCATACTAAATCCAAACCACAGCACTATACCAGCTACTAGGAAGAAAATAAACTCTGTCCCAGCCGAAACCAGGACAACCAGTAAGGATGCTATACCTTCATCATTACTGATACCCAAAAAGTTCTGTGCTCCATGTCAGGGTGGAGAAGAGGCTTTCTAACCGCCACCAAAAGACAAAGACAGCTCCACCAAGCCCTTATATTAATGACAACTTAACTATGAGTTTTTAGCATTAGATTGCCACTAGGCAAAGACTTCAGGTCCAAAACAGATTTTGGGGGAAATGTCTTCTTTAGGGGTTTGTGTTTTCCCCTGGGTTACTTTTTAGGAAGTCTAAATTCCTATAACCTTCACCATCAATGCCATAATCAACAGAAATGGCTGGGTCTCAGCACCTCTGGACTTCCCTCCCTCCTCATTTTTTCCACCACCTCCACTTGCTCTTACTTCAAGGCTCCCACAGTCATCCTCAGGAAAGCCTCTCCTCCCGCAGCTGAGGCCATGTCAGATTGAGACAATATACAGAAGCATTGAGACAAAAATACATTTATTGACAGTATCAATGAATGAGGTTTAGAAGCAAGCAAAGGCAACTTTTCAAACACCCGTGGTACATCAGGGTGTCACAGAGCGTGGCAAAACCCCAGTCCATGGGTGTTTGGAGTTGACAGGCAGCTGACGTGCAACCACACAGTGCATCATTCGCTTCTCCTTCCAGCTCCAACAAACAAGCTCCTTACCAAGCAGCGAGGTGTATCTCCATCAACAGACACGTGTAACGGTGGCATATTATAGAAACACCTTCGTTATTTAAAATGCATACCATCTTAATTACTCAGTGTGATTAGTGTAGCCTCCTCTAATGTTTCAGAACAGAATCCTACCTTCACCTTATTAGCGCGCGCAAAGCAAGAATTAACATTTTCCGGCACTCCATCCATTAAAATATAAAAAGCAGCATTTCAGAAAAACAAAACAAAAAACCCACGTGATATTCTCTTTGATCAGCTGCAAGTGAAACATAAAAGGCTCCTTTGAGGTAAAGTGGATGCTACATTTTCTATTTTAATTGATAGGAATTCTCATTAACTGCTGATGTGGCCAAAGAAAGCAATTTGTGGGGAGGGGGGTTACTTACACTGGAACAGCTGTTTTCTTATTGCATTCCGCATATCCTTATCACAATAATTGTACTCTATTACAATAATTGTACTCTTGTTAGGAAAATTGATGATGATTTCATATGACACTCCTCAGTTCACGGGAAGACTTTACAAATATTCAGTGAACACCTGACAAAATCCAGCCTGACTCATGACTAAATTAGCCTGCATTTTATGCTGAAAAAACCCTTCATAAACATTTGATTCAATAAAGCTCACATTTAGCTATAAAGGGCATGTTTTTCTATCGTTCTTCAGCATTAAAAGAAATACATGATTAAAACTTACACGTCATTTTTGCTGTTGAGACTACGAACAGCTTATTTGATGTTTTCTTCCAAAAGTACGGCACCTGAATTCACACCTCTGCAGAGCACTGCAGATACATTCAGTGCTCACCACAACCCTCCCCTGCTCTGTCTGACAAGAAAAATAAGTGTTAAATGTGAAAAAAGTCCAGGACAGAAATCACAGCATCCGCAGCGAGGGACAGCACTGAAAGACAAGCGAGCAAGAGACTCCTGGAGTTGCACCAGGCTTCTTGGGACGGAGACCCTCGTGCCTCCGAGCACACCGCGTGCACGACATGCTCTAACCCAGGGCGACAGCGCTGCTTTGTGTAAAGAAGTGCAGCTAACCACTCCGCAGACACGCTGGGACCCCCCAAAAACCTGTTTAATTCTAGAAGTTTGGTTTATTCCTACCACTCATTTGAATCAGGGAGAAAATTCCCAATAAGCAAGTGAAAGTAATGGCCTTACCCAGAATTTTTTGTTTCCTTCCCCGCTGTTGCTTCTAAAGACAAACTTAGAAGGCCGAGCAAAAGCTGCTGCTGACTTGGGCTATTCTGGGCTGGACTGACCTTTCAGTCTCTCTCAGCACCGTGGTTTTGCCTTGATAAGGACAAACGTGCTAGCCCTTTACCCACCCGTATATTCTCCCTATTGATCCTCCTCTCCAATTTGAAAACTTTGCTCTTTTCTGCTTCTCCAAAGAGGCTCTGCATTTGTTTGGGGAACACAGACATCCCATCACACAGGAAGGTGCTGGCCAATGTCTCAACAGGGGCCTCGTCCATCTCACCTGCCTCTTACCATGAGGTTCAGTGTGCTTGCTTTGGAAAGGAAAGGAAAAAAAAAAACCAACGAATTAAACGCAAGGCAACACAAGGTTCCCCCCCCCCCACTGTGATATCACTGCTTTCCTGTCTTGCCTATTGCTTCTTTCAGTTGTTTATTCAAGCCCTGTTGTACCACTCAACACTAGACGATAATTAAAATCAAACAATTCCTTCTTCTGCAATATAAACGTGCAATACAAACCCCGCCATCCACACGCGGTGGACAATAGCTACAACAATGCAGGTGCAAAATGGGTCAGCCCTGCTAACTCCAGCCGGTCCTGATGTGGCTTACCCGGCTCAGCCCAGGCACTTCTGGGGACTCAAGCACCGAGCCTACACTGAGAACGTCCCCTGCCAGCCACCACCTCCATTTCTGTAGGACAGGCTGTGTGCTCAGCGCCTTGCTGCTCCAACCATGGCACACAGCGCGAGTCAGCTCAGCACCTCTGACGGTCCCTCGCAGCCAAGGGAGAACATCCGTGCCGCTTGGACCACCCCCTTAGAATCACAGAATAGAATCATAGAATCACTAAGGTTGGAAAAGACCTCTACGATCATCGAGTCCAACCGTCAACCCTACCCCCCCATGCCCACTAAACCATGTCCCCAAACGCCTCATCTACACGTCTTTTAAATACCTCCAGGGATGGGGACTCTATCCTTATGCCACCCAAATTCCCAGCAGGCAGGGTGCAATGTCCCCAGGGCCACACGCCCCGCAGGAGCCGCAGTCCCGGCTCTGCTCAGGGTGGGCAAGCACCGAGCGCGGGCAGCAGGAGGTATCTCCTACCAGCCTCTCAGTTGCAAGGGGAGTAGCTACTTGTTGACAGAGCGGCCATCGGCACAGCACTCCACTCCTACAAGTGGAAAGAAAACACAGCAAAACAGAGCCAGGGAGAAAATTTTGGGTCTTCCAAACGTAGATCCTCCCATGCATTGCTTTCCAGGAGAGCCAAGCTATCTGCCACTCTCTTCACACACAACCAGCAATAAGCGCACGTCTTAGCCCCTCGATTTCGAGGGGATAAAATGACATAGTCCGATAGCGCTGCACAGGAGAAGCGGTGGCAGAAGGACGTGAGGGGGTGGAATCTGCTACAGTTCTGCAGAAGAAAGCCTCAGTGCTCGTTAGGGCATGTCGCATGCCCAAAATAGTCAAAATCCCAGAGCTCCCGGGGAGCAGAGAGCACACAACTCTCAGATGGCTGGATTACATGTGTCAGCAGGAGCTGCTGCCTCCCCTGACTCCTGGAGCTTGGTCAGGGCAGGGGGACAGACGTGGGGACCCCATCACTTGGTGGGGACAGAGAGCACTCCCGCAGCTGCCCCCATTGCCACCCTGCAGCCACAGGACGAGGACTCAGGCATCGCCTTCCCTCCGCTCAGCACATTTTGCATCTCAGAACGTATCGCTCGTGACAGGATAACGTAACCTGAGGTGTGACAGCACACAGAGGTGAAAGACACAGGAAAAAAAACACCCAGAGGAAAAAAAAAAAACAAAACCACCTCAATGTAGGTGAGATTATACTGACAAACAAGGTCTTTATCATTCAGCCTTTAGTGGACAACCAGGAATAGAAAATCCCAGCCAGTCCCTCTCTTTCAGAAGATGCTGCTTCCTCTGAGCTCATGCTCCAAATGTGACTCCTCACCTTGGGACAGTGACAGTCGTTGCCGTCACCGGCTGGAACGCCCCAGCCCAGGCTAGAGCTGCCGAGGAAGGTTAGGATAAGCTACATCCCTCCACAGAATGTGCAGGAGAATCTCGCTAGTTTAAATAAAATGTCACCTCTTGGCTACATAGATCAGCAAATAACTTATTTGCATCACAGGGGTACGTGTAAGGATGTCTTACACGTCTCTTGTCCAACTGACAGGCAGGTATAGCACAACACTTGGTTCCTGGGCTAATGCCTGGAAAACGGGGGGGTCCGAAGGGTGACACTGCACCCCCTCGCCCTGCGAGACACACAGCCAGCCCCCCGAGTCCGACACGGACCGTGGGCTCCGCTCAGCCAGCCACAAACAGAGGAGGACTCGTCACGTTGCCCTCATTGCCAAACAGCAAGGGGCTTTGCAGAACTTTGTTCAAAAATCCAAACCAACCTCTGGGGCAAAATCCTGAAAGCAGTAATTTATGAAAAATGGCTGCATTTGCCCACCCACCGTTAGCCTCACCTGAGCATGGATGTGGCATTTTAAAAACTTAATCAAGGAAAATTAGTTTCTATGGCAACTAATGGCGCATTTAATAGATCAAGTGATGAGTGCTGTGTGTAAGAATGCTGCAAATTAGGAATAGCAGTGATATATCAAATGCTACACAATCACTGCACAGATAACAAGTAGACATGCAGTGACGTGTTGGGGTGCTCAGAGCTTTCTGTATAATTAGGAGTGAGGTTAAGTTTTGGGGAGCAACAGTGTGCAAGTGTTTGTAATTCTCTTCCCTTGCAATAATTACTATAGCCTTACATTATTCTCCCCAAAAGTCTCAGTGATATTGATTAGACCTCAACAAATTTTAAACAAAGTTTCAAAACAGTTTCCAGTTTGAAAGTGCAACCACCACTCTGAATACATGAGGGTCCCTATCTCCACCTGCCCGTAAATAATTTTAGGAAGAATTTTGGAGCACAAGGTGGGAAGCCTGTAAGAGTAAATCTGAAGACACAGATGACACCAGGCTGGGCGG
>VZTQ01013670.1:0-32065 GCA_013400755.1 Pelecanoides urinatrix
CACATGAAGCACATTCAAGAAAGCAAACTGCTCCCAACATCCCCGTCCCTGAGTAAAGCAGCCCTGGACTTAGTGAGATGCAGGGGCAGAGCTAAAAACCTCTCAGTGAACTTCAGCTGCTGTTACAGAAGTGAGAAAAGCAGTTTAAGTGTTTTCGTTCATTCCGAGCCCATCAATCTTCTGCAGAATCCTGTCTCAGACTGGTGGAGCAGAGACATGAATGAGTTTCATACATGAGAAATCCCTAAACTCACCCAAATCCCAATTTGAGTTGGGATCTGCATGAGGGGATCGAGTGCTCCCTCAGTCGGTTTGCAGACAACACTTGAGTGTTGATCTGCTGGAGGGCAGGAGGCTCTGCAGAGGGACCTGGACAGGCTGGATCGATGGGCCGAGGCCAATGGAGGAGGTTCAACAAGGCCAAGTGCCGGGTCCTGCCCTTGGGCCACAACAACCCCAGGCACCGCTCCAGGCTTGGGGCAGAGCGGCTGGAAAGTGCCCAGAGGAGAAGGACCTGGGGGGGTTGGGGTGACGGTTGGACTCGATGATCTTAGAGGTCTTTTCCAACCTTAGTGATTCTGTGACTCTATGATTTAATATTCCTCACCACAAAACAACCACTGTCAAAAAGAAGACGTGTCCTGAGGGTCAGACCTACCCCAAAGGCCACCCTGAGTACAGTCCGAACACTCCACCGCAGTGTCAGAGACGGGATGTGGGTCTGGCAGCAGCCAGCCCTCATTTCCAGTGGTGGCCAATACTTCTGCTCCACAACAGCACCTAACAGCAACCCTTACCAAATCCTAACACCAAAGGAAGCCCTGACCTCGCCAGGCTGAGGGAAAGGAAGAGTAGGTGGACAGGCAGGACCTGGAGAAGGATCCCAGACTCCCTTCTCCCCAGAAGAGAGCCTAGACTGGCCAAGCAATCCTGCACACGAGAGCTTCCAGAGATCCTCACTCCTCGCTTGACACTTCAATCCTGAAGGCGGAATGTCGTACTTCATCACAGTCCCTCTACAAACCCCATTTTGTAACTCAAGAAAGTGAATTTAGCGTTTAAAACCTACGCAGAAAATTTGATTTTTCTCCTCAGGCAGGCGGTTGAAATGTCTGTGCTGGGATTTACCGCAAAAGCTCCAGGCTGACGCAGAGGAAACCTGAACAGAAAGTCTAACGACAGGGCTACGGCCCCTGGCGATCCAGCACCGGCGCCTCGCATCGTCTCCGGTCAGGCTGCGAGCAGCCGGGGCGAGGTGACGTTGCCTGTCGCACCGATGTGACAGCCAGACTTCTCCGAGACGTCCGAGGAAGAAAGCTGAGGGCTGGAGACGGCTCGGAGGGATGGCACGGCGCAGGGAGTTGAGGAAGGTGAAAAGACCTTCAGGACTGAGTGAGGACTCGTTCAAAGACAATTAAACCTACGGAAAAAGTGGAACTGGGCTCCCCTAACGGCTGTGGTGGTAATGGCAGGGACCTCTGCTGTGATAAATACAGCTTAAGGGTGGAAGAGAGTCTTCTCAGGCAAGACCCGAGCTGCTATGAGCAGAGGACATAGCTCAGCTTGTGTCCTGACACACAGGACGAGAGGAAACGGCCCCAGGCTGCGCCAGGGGAGGTTTACATTAGGTATTAGGAGAAATTTCTTCACCGAAAGGGTTGTCAAGCCTTGGCACAGGCTGCCCAGGGAAGTGGTTGAGTCCTCATCCCTGGAGGTGTTTAAAAGACGTGTAGATGAGGGGGTTAGGGACATGGTTTAGTGGTGGACTTGGCAGTGTTAGGTTTATGGTTGGACTGGACAATCTTAAAGGTCTTTTCCAACCTACATGATTCTGCAGTTCTGTGATCCTTGATTGCCATAATCCCCCTTCCTTCAGAGTTACCAAAGTAACTCCAGAAGATGAAGCCTCCTTCCCAAGCCTCCATGGGAAGAGCCAAAGCCAGACATTGCACAAACATGAAACATCCACCAGAAGTATCTGCCGCGCTCGTATCCCTATTCCAGATACTCTCTGTGGCTTTCTTAACCACAGGCCCAGAAAAAGCAGTGTGGAAACAGAATGGAGACCTTCTGCAAAGGTCTCAGGCCAGGTGCAAACTTCAACTGAGCCCTCCTTACCTCTACTCCACTCTTTTCTCCAAATTAAACAAAGGAAAACTGCCGGGGGTTGAGTTTGTGTTGGGTCCCATCCGAGAAGGGGATTCAGGGAGGGAAGGGATATCGGGGAGGGACTGCAGGTAACGTCCGAGAGGCAGGAGGGGATAAATGAAATGGCCGGTTACACGAGGCTGGAGGAAGGTGCGATGCACTGAAGAAGCGAGGCTTCTCCGGGCAGAGAATCAAATCCCAGGTAGGGCATCCCCCTTCTCGCTGGCTCCTGAGAGCAAGCCCAGAGTCCTCCGCCTATTTCTGTGCAGCACAGGACTGGGACGTGCAAAGACGCTGCACGCGAGAGCTAGAAAAGACATGCAGAAGCATTAATGGTGGAGAAGAGACGGTCATGTGTAAAACTAAAGCCCTACAGTTTTGCTCACCGATGAGAAGGAAATCTAACCGGCAGTCTAACAGCAAAGGGTAGGCGTGTTTCAAAGGGAAACTGAAATTCTGTCATTTGGAGAAATGGCATAAAAAAGCACAGCAAAACACAGGTCATTTCACGTGGATAAAGTATTAAGGATCCTAAGGTTCCTTAATAATAAGGTACCTTCAAGAGGGACAAGTGGATTAAGAAAGAAATACTGACACAGGCTGGCCGGGCAAGAGGAGGCGGCTGGAAGAGAGAGGGGCAGACGCAGACCCCCCGGGCAGAGCAGCCGAGCACGGGAAGACGGGGCTGCAGAGCAGAGAGACGACCGCTGACGGGACACTGCCACCAAACCCCGGCTCCAGCTGGAGCACGGGGACATTCACCAGCTGCTGGGTGGAATTACAGACTTGATAGGCGCTGCCGAGGGTGGGTGATCTTTCCTTCTTTCTGGAGCGATGGGCCGAGGCCAATGGAGGAGGTTCAACAAGGCCAAGTGCCGGGTCCTGCCCTTGGGCCACAACAACCCCAGGCACCGCTCCAGGCTTGGGGCAGAGCGGCTGGAAAGTGCCCAGAGGAGAAGGACCTGGGGGGNTTCTTTAGATAAGCACCGTTAAATTGTGGACATTTACGGGAAGCTCTAGAGGCTATGGCACATGCTCCATTTGTAGTCTGAGTCAGGGATCAGGTTGGCTACTCATTTACGGAGCTCAAACAGCGCTGAAGAACATGGGAAGCCTCTCTGGAAAGGAAGGAGCCAGCAAGGAATATTTATTTTCAGTCCCTGAAGCAATTCACCTCAACGCTTATTCACTGCTCCCCAAACTCGCCCTGTTTCGGGGCCCACAACAGTCTCGTTCTTGGAGAGCACGAATGCTCCCTGGACGAGGAAACCTTTGAAGAACCACCAGGAGATTCAGACACAGTCTTCCTGTTTGGGCCAATACTAAACGTGACCTGCAGGTAAATGCATAACCTCAGCTTATCACACGATGGTCAGAAATTTGGCATGTACCTACATTTGAAAGGGGCATGAGAAGAGAGAGAAATCAGTCTTTAAGTACCTGAATGCCCTTCTTCTAACACATATCGAGATATATATGTGCGTGGATCTGGAGATGATCTAGAGAAGATCTAGAGAAGATCTAGAGAAGATCTAGAGAAGATCTAGAGAAGATCTAGAGAAGATCTAGAGAAGCTCTAGAGAAGCTCTAGAGAAGCTCTAGAGAAGCTCTAGAGAAGATCTAGAGAAGATCTAGAGAAGATCTAGAGATCTACATACACACACCCATAATGGGCTGAAGGAATTTCTTGCTTAACCATCAAATAACCCAAAACTACGACAGCCCGGCACAGGAATCCAGTCCTCGCCAACTCCTGACCGACAGTCCGGGAGACTGAAGACCTCTTCCCGAACTGAAGGTACACAGCGCCAGAAGAGACACCACACTCCGTACCGCCAGCTAAAACAACGCAGTCCTCACGCGGAGAGTCCAGCTGCCAGGATGAGAAAGTTATTAAGTTTCTACAACATTTTCTAGCTCCATTTTCAATCCACTACTGACAACAGGAACCTGACTGTGATTTTGATCTGCTTGGAACCGAAATATATAAAATCAGCTTGTTTCACACAGACCAGCTGTTTGATAACATCCGACCTGGAATCATAGAATCAGAGAATCACTAAGGTTGGGAAAGACGTCTAAGATTATCGAGTCCAACCATCAACCCAACGCCACCATGCCCACTAAACCATGTCCCTAAAATAATCCAGAATAATCTGGAGCAGTGATGTGGAGGGGGAGAAGAAGCGGCACGAACTTCTTTAGCAGTTGACCGGGGCTCGGTCTCCTTACCAGCAGAGAGATGACCGTGCTGGAATAGTACGCCAGATCTTCTATGATTTCGGTACGGCGGTTGGCTCCGATGCGCAAGGATCGGCTGTGAACCTCTTCCGGCAGCACCGTGAGGATTTCCAGCAGAAAGGGCAGCGATGTAACATCATTGCTGTACCTGAAACAACAACAGGGAGGGAAGGACAGGCATTTTCAGAAAACCTAAATACCACCAAGCAGGTTAACAGCGCGGTGAGAGCCGGAGGGGCATTTCGAAGGGATTCAGCACAAGCGTTATTGCAAACACACTCCAGCGCCCAGCCGCAAGGGCAGAGCACCCTCGAGGGGAGTCTCTGTCTGCGGTTTAGCTCAAGATTTTCAACAGAAAACCGGCAAAAGCTTTCCCAGCCCACGAGCACATCATGTCCAAGCGCCATCGCCCAGACAAATCAACTTCCCTCCCGCTACAGAAGTACCACGGGACCACCTCAGCACGGAGTTCTGCCCGAACAAGACAGCCGCAGCACGCGGCATCCCACGTCGGCAAACGCAGGACAGCGAAAAGCGCCGTCGCGCCGAAATTGGGCATTACCGCACCGGCCGAGCGAGTGCCTGGGGACACCCCACACCAGCAGCGACTGACTCGACCGCCCTGTTCAACCCTGCGCTGCGGATAAAGCTGGGAGGGGGTGAGGGATCATCAGGGAACAAAAAGAGGGATGAGGAAAATCGCTGAGGCTGAGAGAGCCGCGGCCACGGGAGCGTGCACGGCCTCTCTGTCACACAGAGCCACAGAGCCAGCTCTCCCTCCGGCCCATCTCCCTGCCATGATCCAAAACACTTTAAATTAATCAAGAAAGAAAAACTCCCCTATCGTCGGGCCGTTTGCTGCCTTTTTTGGACCGTGCAGGTCCACCCACTCAACATTTACTCAAGGAACAATTGAGAGTTTAATGAGATAAACAACTACTTACTTTTCGACCAGTGTTTGTACACAGCCTTTCCAAGAAGCCATTTGCAGGGCAAGGTCTGCTATTGCTAAAGCAAGCTGAAAGGGCAAGAGGAAAAAGAAAAAAAACACAGCTAAGTGCGGTGACTGATGAAATCTGCCCAACAGCACCGGAGAAAAGGTGCTGCGACCGTCAGACCTGAGCTCGGCAGGGGCTGGCAGGTAACTCCGAGCCTGCAGAGGCAGGATATTAATTCCCAATATCCCTGTCATGTGCGCAATCCCTGTGGTTAACTGCGGAACGCCCACCGCCCCGATGGGGTGATGTTCTCCACTGGGCTATTTAGGGGCTGAAGAGGCACCCTCGCCTCAGTCTGTGCCGCGTCTGCGTCGCCGAGCCGTGTCGATGAGGCGTAGGGATAACGGGAATGCCGTGTAGAGGGCAAAGGGACTTCCGAGAACATGCCAGCACCTCGGGAGAAATCCCCGCGGTCACCCAGGGGCAGATGAATGTTTTGTCGCCATTGCAGAGCACAGGGAAAACCCCAGGAACAGCTGTTCCTCCTCTCACCCTCTCCAAACTGCAAAAACCAGGATAAAGTAATTGATTTAAGGAACTAAATAATAAAGGAGGGTAAACAATCCTGTACTGGGAGGCACAACCGGGCTGGCTGCAGGCATCGAACCTTCTCTGTTCTCCACGCTGGAGGAAAAGCAACCAAGGGAGACCAAGGGCTTTGTCTCAGAAAAAGTCAGAAGTGACAAAAGCTGGAGCTGGTCACCGTTGGTGTGACCTGCAGGCAAGCAATTACTGTAAGGAACGGCTCTAGCGGGGCTGTGACAAAGCTGGGCTGCGAGTTAGGACTGAGCAGTCCGGGCTTTACGGCTGAGAGCAGCCTCAGACCTCTCTCGTTTATAGATCAGCTCCTTCCCCCCCTCCGCTCAGCACCTACCTGGGTTACGATGACCGGTGACAGGTCTTTCAAGTTCTGGATGTGGGACAGCAAAGAGTCCCGTAACGAAGCGTGGGAGTCGGTGGGGAGTTCGTAGAAGGAAGTCTGTATCTTCATCTTCATGGTCTGCGCCGCGAAGTAGCACGACTCCACATCCTGACGGATCTGCAGCAACTGGTCCGAGATCTCCCAGGCGTGGACCTGGAGGCAAAGCACGGCACGGTCAGCGAGCCGGCCGGGCAACGTGGAGCAAACTCAGTAGGTCCCGGCAGGTTTTAAGAGAAAGCCCAAATTCCCTCAGATGAAAACGCATCCTCTCCATCAAAACACCCCCGTAATTTTCACCAGGAGAGTCCACGCCGCGTTGCTGTCGCAGCTCAGGCCGCGGGGGCTGGCTAACGAAGGCGCCGGGGCAGTGACACCCACCGGATCACCCGAAGGAGCAGATCAGCTTCCAGCACACACCCGACATCGGCGGAGATGCTCACGGCCTCAGTTACCACAATCCCTCCGGGAGAGCAGATTAGAGAGCGATCTGATGCTCGTCCTTGCAGTAAAGAGCAACGAAAGAGGCTTTTTTGGGCTAAGGTTGACAATTGCTGCGCCTATTACACAGCAATAAAACCGGAGAGAGCCCAGCAAGGGACAAATGGAAAAAGGAGGATCGGATAAAGGTCTCCCCAGATCAAAATAACGATATGTAATTGCGAGATTGAAGCCGCCGGGCGCATCTGAGAGCGCACACTGGGACCAGTGGCTCCACAGCAGACTACAGATGCGCCGAAGAGCTTGGAGGAGAGCCAGCAACGAGGGAAATCATCGTTGGCCCGGCCTCAGAGAGGCAACGAACGGCTGCCTGGCTGGTACGAGACCGAAGGCTTTGCCCTTTGCGCGGGACCAGAAGCTACGAGGAGAGCGGAGGGTGAGCCAGAGGAGCGGTGGGCACCGCCGGGCAGACCCCGTGCCACCCGCGCCTCGCCGAAATGGGGGGACGGGCAGCCACGGGGGACGAGCCCTTACGCCCCCGGCACCGTTTAGACCTGCTGAAGCATCTACCGGACAGGGTTTGGTGGGAAAACGAAGCCCGTCGGGGAAGGAAAGCTTGGCTGGGCCACCAAGCGTCACCAAACCCCACCAAGGGACGGCACGGCCACCGGCGGAGCACGTCGGCACGGCTTGGGAAGAAACCCTTGGATCTGGGGACTCCTGTTAAGGAACGAGAACTTGAAAAGACTCAGACGGTCAGCAAAACACTCCTCCTTTCCTGAAACATCTGCAACACATTTTAGTTTTGGTAAGATCATTTGGTTTTTTTTCTTAAAAATTAAAATTAATGCTTTATTTTTCCCAAACCCTCGAAATCTGAATTTCTGTGCATACTTAAGCTCAAACTAATCAGTTCACGACCAGTCACGATCAGTAACTCAGCCCCCCCAAAAGCAGAAACACACCAGCCGCGGGCACTCAGAAGGGGCTGACCACATCCAACACCCATCGGACCGTATCTTCTATCACTATAATCACCACGAAAACCACTCTCTTGGACTCCAAGAGATATCTCTGATAGAAAATAAGGTGAATAGGTCACGGGACTGGAGGATGGCGGATATTTCTCATTTTTTAATTTGCGGGAGATAAAAGTTCCAACCAAGATCACAGACGCACCAACACCGCACCCCAAAAGGAGGAGTTCCCTAAAAGCCTCGTGTTGACTGCCAGCGAGGCAGGACCCCACACCACCACAGAGGAGGACTTTATATATATATCTTCTATGTATCTTTATATATATCTTCTCTCCAGGTCCAACAGCACAGAGAATCATAGAATCACAGAATCACTGAGGTTGGAAAAGCCCTCTAAGATCATCGAGTCCAACCGTCAACCCAACCCCCCCATGGCCACTAAACCATGTCCCCAAGCGCCTCATCTACACGTCTTTTAAATCCCTCCAGGGATGGGGACTCCACCACTGCCCTGGGCAGCCTGGGCCAAGGCCTCAACACTCTTGCAGGAAAGAATTTTCTCCTAATGTCCAATCTAAACCTCCCTTGGAACAATTAAATAAATTAAATATATTAAAATCATCTACAGGACAAAGGATTCTGTCTGTTTGCCTTTTAAAAAACACTTTATGAGCAAAAATCCAGATGGCGATACCGGCCACTGCTAGATGGAGACGTTACCGTCCTTCACGCACTTGAAGCTGCCAGGATGAACAGAAATCCAAGGGAAAAAAAGCCATTCCCTTAACTCTACCTGGAGCAAACATCCACGTGGAAGAGCAGATCCAGGCTGTCTCCTTCCCTAGTCCTTCACAGTCACAAACTTCTCCTCCTAAGCTTGCATTTAGACACTGAGGGGGGAAAAAAAGACCTTTCTGGGATGCCCCCACTGCTCACCCCCCATTACCTATCAGGGAAGCAGAGCGCTGCATTGCATCGGGCTGCCCAGCACAGCAGGACTCGGCGATTCAGCCAAGCAACAACAGCAGCTGATACCCCGACAGGGAAATAAGGGTTTTTTGGGTTGAAAAATCGGGTTTATGAGGTGCAGGAGGTTATGCAGGCTGCCTGAGGGAAAATCTCTGGCAATCAGAGGAGAGCTTGGTCAGACATCCCCGGTGCATCAAGGTTGACATAAAACCCACATTTTGGTCTCGGATATTTTTATTTTTCAAACTTCAAGCACGCTCTGCGCTTTGGCATGACCCTCGCCTCATCCCCAGCCTAAGCACTGAAAGATTAAATAAGACAGACTGATGTCTTATTTTACTGAACTTAAACACTGGGAATTTTCGCACTGCATGAACCTAAGGGGGCATTAGAAATGAGCTGATGTCTGTACAACGGAGCAGGATTACTGCTCTTCTTACAGCACGGTTAAAAATTACAAAATTCCACTGATGTAGAAACCTGGAAGCAGACTTCAGATGAGCATTTCTGAGCCTGAACCTTGGCATGAGGCCGTGGCTTTGCAGCCCTCATCTCCGACATCCTTCAAGCCACCGGAATCCATAATAAATAAATAAAACCTCTATATTTTTAAAAAACAACCCTACTAGTCCTCATTTCAGCCTTGTTAGCAAAGGAGATTCGATCATAACCTTTGGCCACTTGTTCCAATGGCTAAATGACCTTTTTTTAAAAGAAAATGCAGCCTGTCTAGCCTTGTCTTTCAGCTGCATTTACTGTCTTCTGAGTAAAGAATTCTGTTATCGAGAATTCGATCCTGCATCGGCAAAATGGGTACAGACCGCACAGCCAAAAAGCAGTAACAGGCGCAGTGGTTACGCCGATAAATCCCAGTTCGGGGGTTCAGCGAGCTCCCCCCGCGAGCGCTCCCGTACCCAGCTTATTGGCTTCAGTAATTAAACTCCCCCAACTTCAGTTTCTTTCACACCTTCCGTATTACACCAGATAGAATTGCACTACGTGATTTTATTGCCTGGATTCTTCCCAAATGTAAAAAGAATTTGGCACTTCTTTGGCACTTCGTCCCTTTACTGAGAGCAACACCCGCATTCCAATTTTGCTTTTAATACGCTCGAGAAGTCTCCTTGCGATTCCTCGATCTTCTGCCGTTCAGAGACCGAACAAATTCATCTTGAAAGAAAAAAATAATCATCTTTCAAAACTTATCTATCCCTTGCAGGAAGGTGGGTGCTCAGAAGCGGCGGCGGTCTCCGACACATCACCAGCCGATGCTGGAGACACCAGCCGTCCCGGTCTGCGGTGGGGCGCGTGCCCGGGGGTCTGCAGCCTCACGCAGGGGGAAGAGACAAAGCCGCGAGCGGTTTGCCAGGTTGTTCAAGACTTCAGGTGAAGGTCAGGATGATCCAGTCTTATTCCCAGGGAAGAAACAGTCTCTTTTGCATACGGCAAAGTAAAACTCTGATTTCTTTACAGTCAATATTAGCACAGGGCTCAGCTCCTGATTCTACGCCCTGAAATTTTGCAGGCAGACATTTCTACAGCCATTTTAGCCCGTAACGTAGTACCTGAGCTGACTGTCAAATCCAGAAGTACCCAGGCACGAGACTAACGTCTGCCAGGGACCCTCAGACCACCCCGAGACGCTCAGCACTCGGGTTTTCTCCCATCTCCTCTCCCCTTCTCCGTTTAGCTCAACTCAGCAAAACTCAAGCAAACACTTGCATCTAAAGACAACGTGAAGAGCCCAAAAAGACACGTTAGTGATTGCCTCACGCTCCACCTCCGCGGCAGGAGGATCCATCCCTGCCACAACCTGCTGCCACATCCAAACGGGAGCAGGAGAGCTTCGCTCTTCACAGCTTTCAACAGGACAGAGCACATTTTCTCCGCGGGACCGTAACCTCCCTGTAAATGCCGGTCCCCGTCACGTCCTGGCCACGCGTGAGGTTGGCTGCTAGCCCTCGTCTCCAACCCCAGGCTGATGCTGCTGCCGTGAATCGCTTTTACCTGTGAATTTTGCTGCAGCAACAGGCTGCGGGGTGGACGGACGAGACTGCCCACGGACACACGACCGGCCAGGCTCGCTTCAACGGGTGCTCACCGGGCTTTGAAGCCGTATCGCTCGCGACGGTCAAGGAGAGAGTCTTTCCGGAGATGCCTCCTTTCAGACGAGCTCCTTTGTTGTTACCGGGCTTTGATCCTTCCTTTTCCAGCTGCCTCGGTGATCACGGCCTGTTAAATAAGCTTTCTCCAATAACTCCAGCTATTACCGCCGTGTAACTCGCCTGTAAAAACTTCAAAACGGGTACTAAGAAAAATTTGGACGTATTTCTGATGGAAACGTCCCTAGGGATTTATTTATACTCACCAGGTAATCCCCAAGCTAGTAATAAATAAAAAGCCTTTCTGAAGAAACTAAATAACTACAACTCTTCCCCACCAGACCCTCTGCGACTCGTATTAAAAAGTTTCTCGACTGTATTAACGGGCACATATTTTCCACAGCGTCTAGAATTGAACAATCACAGACACGGCGGCAGAAAGGGGGACTCAGCAGTAAGCGTGTAAGCAGATCCTAGCAAAAACCACACAAAAATCAAAGCCAGAGAGCCCCAGCTCTGCTATACAAGTGATAATCTAACTGGAAGTCACTCATTCAACAAAGACGGCAAAATTATTAATGGTTTTGTGATCACTAATGACTGACGGGTGCTAAAAGAAGCTATTTGCAAGCCCAAAATTTACTGCAGCTTATTCAGAAATTATATAAATCCTTCAAAAGCTGAAATAAGTTGGCTTGTGCACCCTCAGACAGCTCCAACGATGATCACTTGGACTGTCAATCAAGTAAAAGGCTCAAGTAGTGTTTAGCAAGAATAGACGTATACGGCAGCAAAACAGATAAGGAAGACCTTAAAGAAATGTCAGGTTGGGAAATAAATAAATTCTTAGGTTTTGGCTGCAGCTATCAAATGCCCAATCTGTATCTCGCTGCAAAGAAGAACACATCTCGCCAACGATCAGAGAGCAGCCAAGTACTTTAGGAGATTAATGTTATTTGGGGAATTTTTTCTGGGCACGTGACAACAAAGTATTTCCAAGATGTTAGAAGAGAATGATTTTAGATTCTAGCGCTGACCTCCAGATCGCTAAAAGAAGCGAGTTAAGAGCATCCTCCAGATTACAAGGGCTTGGGGGAAGGAAGACAATGTACCATCACCAACAGATTGTGCAAGGAAGATCCTCACAAACCACCCCAACTCTTGTGGGCTTTTTGGTTTTTTTAAATAAAAATTGCCTTCCTACCGAGAACATATGAACACGTAGGGGCAGACAAGGCTCTTCTGCAAGTGTACAATTCAGCCTGCCTTGGAAGTTTTGAAAATAAAGGCTTGTTCCTCACTTTACGAGCAGACTCAGTTTCCAATGAAGATGAACTAACCCAGCCTGGGTGACAACATCCCCTTCCCTAACCGCACAGAGGGTGACACCCCCAAGGGCCTTATCGACCATCGGATCAAACTAAATCAGCCTTTACTTTCCAACCCAAACTATTTTTCTTTTTTGTTGCATAACACCTGCTACCTCCTGCCACCCAGACCCTTCTAGAGTAAAGGCGTTTGCCTGGAGACTGTTGCACCTGGGGGCTAAGACCAACCTTAGAATCACAAAATCACTAAGGTTGGAAAAGACCTCTAAGATCATCCAGTCCAACCGTCAACCCAACCCCCCCATGCCCACTAAACCATGTCCCCAAGCGCCTCATCTCCACGTCTTTTAAATCCCTCCAGGGATGGGGACTCCACCACTGCCCTGGGCAGCCTGGGCCAAGGCCTGACCACTCTTGCAGGAAAGAAATTTCTCCTCATGTCCAACCTAAACCTCCCTTGGCACAACTTGAGGCACTTGGCCTTGTTGAACCTCCTCCATTGGCCTCGGCCCATCGATCCAGCCTGTCCAGGTCCCTCTGCAGAGCCTCCTGCCCTCCAGCAGATCAACACTCCCGCCCAGCTTGGTGTCACTGCAAACTGACTGAGGGATCACTCGATCCCCTCGTCCAGATCATTGATAAAGAGATTGAACAACACTGGCCCCAACACTGAGCCCTGGGGAACACCGCTCGTGACCGGCCGCCAACTGGATTTAGCTCCATTGACCACAACTCTCTGGGCTCGGCCGTCCAGCCAGTTTTTTTCTTATTATAAATAGCTCAGATATGACGTGGCCATTACTTTATGAAAGGATTTTTACATAAGAATGAAGCTGGTTTATAGTCAGAAGCAAAAGCGCTCCCGCATAGACGTACTGAAACTCCCAGGGAGGAAGGAGCCGAGCGCCATTGCAACGTCATGAACAAATCATGAGCTGCTGTTCCCATCTGCACATAAGAGTCTGTGGGCTTAAAGTTCGGCTTCCTCCACGAATAAGATTTTCTTTTACCGTCCATCTAACTTCATACTGGAGTTCAAATTTTACTTTAGATGTAAAAATTGAGCAATAAAAGAACGAGCATAAGCCAGGAAGACAGCTCAAGCCCTTATCACCGAGCTCTGAAGATCATCACCCAAAGGGCTTCGTCTTGATGCACCCACCTTCCAGAAGCGGATGAAAACCAAAACCCCACGCCAAAGCGCAGAACATTTGCAGCTTGACATTTAATACTGGGATGAAATATGAGTTGGGTATTTACACGGCTGTAACAAGAAGAGACAGAGATGTAAACAAGGCGAGCCTAGGGACCTTCTTCACACAAAGAAAAAACCCTCCCCACAAAAAAAAGCAGTATTTCTTTCGATTTTAACAAATGGGTAGATGAGAAGGCATTTGTTTAGAGATGACTTGTAGTGTTAGAACTCCAGAAAATTATAATTGAAAACATTTGCAAAAAAATCAAATGTATTTTTCATCATTTTGCTGTTCACTTTCTGCAGTTCCATCACTTTTCTGCAAGGAAAGAGGATCGATGCCTAACGAGTTTCACCGAGCCGGTGGCATCCAGAGGGCAGAGGTCATCAGCTGGAGGACAGGAGCCTGCTACGGAAGCATTAAGACTCATGAACAAAGCATCAGAGCAGTAAGTTTTAAATAAATAAAAACCTTCTTCCAAGGGAGAGGAAAGAAAAACGCAATTGAGCAGAATGAGTACCCCATCTCCAAACCACCCACGCCTACGTCGAGCCTCCCAGCTCCATCTTCACAAAGCTTATCCAAAAAGCAGCCACGTGCCCCCACGTTAAGGCTGCTCCTTCAGCGCTCGCGATGATGTCATCCAAGCTCTTACACAAACACAGCCTTGATGGAAGAACCTTGATGCGAAGAGCCTCAGCCCCGGAGTTGAGTGGAAATGAAGCTGGCAAGATGCGTTCTCTCCAGTCGTTCCTGGAGAGAAGAGGGCGGTTTGCAGCTAGAAGGAAATTCAAAAAGGACCTCAGACGGGAGGTTGGAAACCATAAGCAGCTCTCAAAGCCAAGTAACGCCTCTTCTGCTCAGGAGAAGATGCACTGCCCGAGAGGCAGAAGGATTTTAGGTAGGAGGACACGTCTACCAGCCTTGGCGCAGAACCGCCTGCCCAGCTCCAGTCGTGGGCCCGGTCCCCAAACCCCACCGTTTCCACACCAGAAATCTCCAGGAGAAAAGGGATTGTCACCTTCCCTGTGGACACCTCAGCTGTTCTCCAGCCCAGGCAGAAGGACTGCTTGCTGGCCCCACATCACCTTCTGGCCCCAGTACGATGAAGTGACCATCCATAAGGGAGCGAGCTCGTGCCAGCTAACGCTACAGCTCCTGAGGGAGGTGGCCGATTCCCACCACCTACTCCTCCAGGCCCACCAACGGCCAGAATCACAGAATCATGGAATCACTAAGGTTGGAAAAGACCTCTAAGATCATCGAGTCCAACCGTCAACCCAACCCCCCCATGCCCACTAAACCATGTCCCCAAGCGCCTCATCTACACGTCTTTTAAATCCCTCCAGGGATGGGGACTCCACCACTGCCCTGGGCAGCCTGTGCCAAGGCCTGACCACTCTTTCAGGAAAGAAATTTCTCCTCATGTCCAACCTAAACCTCCCCTGGCACAACTTGAGGCCGTTTCCTCTCGTCCTATCGCTGTTACTTGGGAGAAGAGACCGACCCCCCCTCGCTCCAACCTCCCTTCAGGCAGTTGCAGAGCGCGATGAGGTCTCCCCTCAGCCTCCTCTTCTCCAGGCTGAACACCCCCAGTTCCCTCAGCCGCTCCTCATCAGACTTGTGCTCCAGGCCCTTCCCCAGCTCCGTTGCCCTTCTCTGGACACGCTCCAGCCCCTCCATGTCCTTCTTGTCGTGAGGGGCCCAAAACTGAACCCAGGATTCGAGGTGCGGCCTCCCCAGTGCCCAGTCCAGGGGCACGATCCCCTCCCTGCTCCTGCTGGCCACACCAGTGCTGATACAGGCCAGGATGCCGTTGGCCTTCTTGGCCACCTGGGCACGCTGCCGGCTCGTGTTCAGCCGCTGTCGACCAGCCCCCCAGGTCCTTCTCCTCTGGGCACTTTCCAGCCGCTCTGCCCCAAGCCTGGAGCGGTGCCTGGGGTTGTTGTGGCCCAAGGGCAGGACCCGGCACTTGGCCTTGTTGAACCTCCTCCATTGGCCTCGGCCCATTGATCCAGCCTGTACGTCCAGAAGCGATGTCAGTTCAGCTGATGGGACCTGGAGACAGCAGAGGTGGAATGAAATGGGCACCATGTCTTTTGAAGGATGAGGGCTGGACAAAGAGACCAAAAATTCCCCGGATATCTCAAGAGCTGTCATCATTTGATGGAGCGTGGCAGGAAGCATTCCTGAAAATCCGCACTTGGCTTTGACCAGCCCGAGTCTTAAGTATCCTGCAGAAGTGCTCGCTGCATCCCTTCGGCGCAGAACGTGAGGCATCAAAAGACTTGAGATGTGAATTTAAGAAAATTCACCAAGTTTGGCTACGCACATCTAACCAAAGGACGTGCAGGTGGCTCTAAGCAGCTGTGGAGGCCCTAGCTGCTCCCTCAGCCCCAAAACCAGTTTAGAACTAGACAGTCACCAGAAACAAGCAGTTTCTAGTTTACCTGAATTTAACCTCCTAGTACAGAGCAGGAGACCGTGAGTAAGATGGAGGGATTCGCTGCTGTACCACATCAGGTTCTAACGTTGGAGAGAGTTTGTATCAGCTCAACTTCGCTCATTCCAGCCAGAAACCTTCAATGACAAATAAGTTATTGGACATTAGGAAAAATGTCTTTACTGCAAGAGTGGTCAGGCCTTGGCACAGGCTGCCCAGGGCAGTGGAGGAGGCCCCATCCCTGGAGGGATTTAAAAGCCGTGGAGATGAGGCGCTTGGGGACATGGTCTAGTGGGCATGGAGGGGTTGGGTTGACGGTTGGACTCAATGATCTTAGAGGTCTTTTCCAACCTTAATGATTCCATGATTCTATGATTCTAAGTCTTTCCGGAGAAGCCAACTTGGGAAAAAGGAGCATCCAGTCCATTCAATCCCAGCCAGCAGAAGAGTTACTCGCAGAAGAAATCTTCCAGCTATACAGAAGCTGAAGCACCAGCCAGAGCAGCTCCTAACACAGCCTTAAATTTTATGGATCCTTTTTAGACAAAGGCTGGCTTGAGCCACAAAGCTGTGAAAACAGGGGAGGTTTCACGCTTGAAAGGCAGCCACAAAGTGCTCCTCTTACAACCCGGCCTTCCGACAAAGAGCTGTCTGTTTCCATTCTTCGGTCAAGTGGAATCTTCAAAGTATGATATGCCCAAGGTCATAATTCCCAAGCCAAGCCAGCTGGCAAACCCTCTCAGCTATTGAGCAGCCCCTCCCCAGGGTCTCGTACAGGCTTTTGAAGGACTGAGCTCAAGCTTTGAGCAAAGGCAGTGCATTGGCAGTCAAGTCTTCTGCTCAACAAGACTTTGAAGATGACTTAAGAGGGCCAGTAAAGGTAGGCACCTTCCCGTGGACAGCCTGCCAACCAGACTTGTTTGTTATGGAGTGAACAGACGGCAGCTTGTGCGCTGGAGATGTGGTTTCACCACGAGGCCAGGATTGGTGACGGAGGCCAGCAAAGATCCCTGGAATTTCTCTCCTTTTCCACACACCAAATTGAAGGAAGGAATGGGCCTACTCAATGCCAGTCTAAGAGATGGACACCAAAACAGCACAAAGATGAATTATGAGCTGGAGGTGCTGTGAGAATCAAGAGCTTCCAGCTCAAAAGGGAAGTATGTGGCGGGTCTTTTGGTAAAACCTTACCGCAGAGGGAGCATTTCCTTCTGAACTTCCACCAATATGTTTAACTTCCATTTTTCTTTCCCAAATTATAAGCTCAAGCCCCTTCCTTGAAAGGATTCAACTGCCACCGTAGGCGATCTTTACCACGGGAGATTTACATCGTAGCAAGGAAGACTTTGATAAGACAGCAGAAAAACCTAAAACTGAGAACCACAGAATAAGCTGGAAATCTCTGGTCAAACCCTCTGCTCAAAGCAGAAGCAACTTAAGTCAAGCTCGTTCAGGGCAGTTGTGAATGTCTCCAAAGATGGAGACGTCCTCAGCCTTGGTCTTTGTTCCAGGGTTTATCCATCCTAATGCAGCCCAGGGGCAACTTGGTCTCCTAAATCCCAAACCACAACGTTGCTTTCCAGCCGGTTGTCCCAGGCTGACTTGCTGCACAGGGTTAGGACTTTCCCCCATCTGGGGAAAGGACTTTGAATTGGCCTTTGCTGAACTGCCCAAGGTCCCCGTGAGCCCGTTCCTCCACCCACCGATGTCCCTTGGAAAAGCAGCCCTGCCTCCAGAGTATCAACCGCTCCTCCAACGTGGTATCATCTGTGGACTTCCCAAGAGTGCCTCTGTCCTATCATCCAGGTGATTAACGAAGACATTCAGCAGTATCCACACTTCCATCAGCCCCTGAGGAATGCCACTCGTAACTGGCCACCAGCTGGACTTCAGGTCGATGACCACCGCTGTTCGAGCCCAGTGATTGGGAGAGTTTCCCAACCATCAGGTCCATCTCTCTCCAGTTTGGTTACAGGAACACTGTAGGACACCACCTGGAAAGTCCTGTAACACATCAAGGAACAGGAGATCCGCTGCTCTCCCCATCCACCACGCTGGCCGTTTTATCACAGGAGGCTACTTGGTTGGTCAGGAAACTTGTCTTCTCCCCTGACAGTCCAGCAGACACATCATTCTCTCTTCCACAGCCTTTTCTACCCGTTGCTTTTGGCCAGATACGGGCAAATTTCTTGACACGCCATGTTTAATGCTTCAAAAACCCAGGACTAGCATCAGTAGAGGACCTGAGCCAAATACCACCCTGCGGTCTGGAGCACCTCAATGACTGGGGAATGAACACAGCCCCTCGTAGAGAGGGTCATTAAGGTCTCCTCTCCGCGTGCGGGCACACAGACCCTCTTCCGAAGCTCTGCCAAGATGCCATCACCTCTCAAAAAACCCACCGAGGGCTCAGCAGCCGGCAGGGGGCAAGGCTGGTTATCTCCAGCTCTGGGGAAGGCTGCGAGCAATCCTCTCTCAACGAGCAGCTCATCTGTGCTTCCTTCAGACGTGCCAAAATGGACCTCCAGATGTCCCTCCGCAGCAGCCACTCATGCGTTCGTGCCCAGTACAACTGGCCAAGTGCCCCAATAGACAAAAAAAACCCCATCAGATCAAGGCCAGTAACCCCGTCCTTGGGTACCTGGGATAACCAGCCACAAGCATTTTTGTGACTCTGGGGATTTTTCATTTATGTTGGGTTTGTGCTAACATGAATCACAAATTTTGGGTCAGGCTGAAACCTCGTTGACCAGGATGGTTTGAGCGCTGGCCCCACCATCATTGCCGCAGGACCAGATCTAAGCTCGAAGCCAGCCCTGCTCTGAGCCGCGGGCTGGACTGGAGACCCCCAAAGGTGCCTTTTCCCCGTGATCCTGTGACGTTATTTCAGGTAGGGAAGGGGGAAAATGGGTCTGACATTTACACCTTCGAGGAACTCGGGGGCGGATGGTGAGACCTGGCCATGTCGGATGCTGCAGCCAACCGGCACCCAAAGGCTCCCACGACCACTTGGCCGCAGGCGACGCGGGGATTCTACATTGACTTCTCTTGGCGACGTCCTAAAATGAAAAAGCTTTAAACAGTGTTTAAAAACAAGAGGGAAGCCAACGAGCACCTGCCTTTGTCCGCCTCCCGGGTTTTCCTCGCAGAGATGATCTGTTTCTCACGTGTTTCGTGGGTCCCTCTCCACACACGCACCGATCATGGGGTGCAGTGAGATTTTACTTCCCTTAAAATGGTTTGGGAAAGGATCCCAACGTTATTTCCAGCATGCTTCAATTGGTAGAAGTCGTTTGTTGTTTCTTTTTAATTTAATTGGGGTTATCCTTCTCCCCAATATTATCAATAAATTTTATGGACAGATCAAAGGAAATCCATATCAGAATTAGTCACTTCCATAAGCCCTGGCTGGCTACGAGCCACGCATAATTTCCGCCTCCTAGAAAGCACTTTATGAATCGACATTAAATCACAAACCAACCTACACTTAATCCACACCGAAAAAAACTCAACGCACCAGCTCGCAGCTCCAAAGACAAGCTAATGAAGAAACACTTAAGAAATCAGGATCGGAAAGCTGAGCACATCTGAAACAAGTTTAATCCCTACATTTGGTACAGCTCTTCTGCACTGAAGAAACTCCAGCTAGTCTGGAATTAGCCTTTATGAAACGCCAAACATATAGTGTAGTTTTGCTGGTTGAATGATCCTCAAATTCTGCGGTTTAGGTAAACTTGTACCTACAGCCGATCTCTTCAGCGCTGTACAAGACACAGGCAAGCTCACAACTGCTCTTCAAGATACTCCGTTACAGCACGCCTCGTTCCCCTGACATAATTAGCAGTTAAAAGGCAAGAAATGATGCTGCAGGGGGAGCAGATGGACAAATCTGAACCACCCACGCCAATCACTGCCAGCCACCTTACCGACACCTCCCAGCAGCGCCCTGTCAGCGCCACGGCGCGATTCAGGCACGCACAAACTGAGGTTTAAGCTTTAGTTTCTGATCCCCACGAGGGCTCTGGCCTGTGATGACCATCCTGGCAACCAGCGAGATCTGAAGACAACATCATCACTCCAGAAATGCAAAAAAATAACAGCAACCCAATCCCGACAGCCCATCCCAGCAGAGGCAAACGGTACGGAACCAACCGAGACGGAACCGCTCAAATATCAAACAGGCGCAAACTGCTCGTGTGCGTCTCATCAGGGGCTATCCTGGCTGTAACGAATATTTAAGAAATATTCAATGATGGGTGTCATTTGCACAGGGATGGTTTGTGAACAGAAGAGAGTCCAAAGAAAGGACCTTCAGGTTATTAAATGCAAGTGACTTGATCCAGCTCGAGAGACAAGGAGCCCTTACTTACAAAAGAGCAATGATAAGCGAGCACTTGGTCCCTGCAGCCACTGCTTTGAGGATCAGCAGATGTCACTCCAAGCCTTTGGCTCGTCACCGGTGACAGTCAGCAAACAGCTGACGTGGAGAATCAGTTATTTTCTACGGACTAGAAAAAGTCAGATGCCAAAACCCACCACGCTCTCTGCTTTTACATTTTTATGTCAACCACCGGACACAAAATCCTTTGAAGCTCATCGCCGAGGTTTTACCCTCGATAAAGCTGATGCCTTGCACACCACCGCTCAGCACCACGCTGTCGAAGAGAGAGAAGGAGGGGTGAAGGGTGCAGAAGGACAGCAAAGGAGTTTCGATTTTCCATCCTCCCCTAAAAGCGCACGCCCCCACGAGCGGGGTTCTGCCCCGCCACCCGCCGCGGCTGCGGGCAGGACGCTCGCCCGCTGCTGCTCAGCTCCCTCCTCTCCAGGAGCTCTAAGGATGGAAGGTGGCACGATAACCTCCATATTATATATTTATAAACTAGATATAGAAAAAAGTGTATAAAATAGAGGTAAAATAAGAGTACTTCCATCTTCAAAGGTGCCTGCTGCAACGGCTAACGAGTTGTATTCAGAGGAAAGGCCTTAATTTCAGGAACGGCCTTCCAATCTGAAAGCAAGCGGCCGGTTCCTGCTACAGCTAAGGCTGCACTTTACGTTTGCCTCATGAGTACAGAGGAACGCAGCTACTTAAACACCTAAATTTAGTCTCTCTGCACAAAAAAAAGCAGCAGAAAGACCCTTACTTTCCAACGTACCGCCCTGGCACTTGCTCCAGCAAATGTCCTGCGACCATCGATCGCCAAACTTCTCACTGGCGTGTCCCAAATCCTCTTACCGTACCCCACCACACGTGCAAGAAGAGTTTCCTGCTTTTAAACTCTGCTTTGCCACAGGCACCACTAATCCTGCAGCACACGCCACACTGAGCAGGCAACGGCACGGAGCTAGCACTGCTTGTTAAGCACAATTCCCCCACCCTGTCTCATAACGAAGCTTCTGTTATCGTCTTTATGAAAAAATTATGTTAAATGAGACCTCAGCCATCAGCTACCTGCGGCTTTACACCCTCAGTTACACACAAAACTTCTATCACAAGCTTCCATTTAGGCGCAGGGATCAGACACCCTCGTACCTGCAGGGAGAACTTGCTAAGAAGCAGCAAAGTATCATCCCCGCACCCTGGTAAAGCCACCAGGCACTTTCGTGCTCGTACCCCACGGCGGCCGTGGGCTCCCACTTACCACCACGTTAAGATAACGCACGGGGCGACGAGCACGCGGCATCGGCTGGCTCCAGGCTGCCTCGTTAACCATCATAGAATCATAGAATCATGAAGGTTGGAAAAGACCTCTAAGGTCATCGAGTCCAACCGTCAACCCAACCCCCCCATGGCCACTAAACCATGTCCCCAAGCGCCTCATCTCCACGGCTTTTAAATCCCTCCAGGGATGGGGACTCCACCACTGCCCTGGGCAGCCTGTGCCAAGGCCTGACCACTCTTTTTTTGGAAATTTCTCCTCATGTCCAACCTAAACCTCCCCTGGCACAACTTGAGGCCGTTTCCTCTCGTCCTATCGCTGTTACTTGGGAGAAGAGACCGACCCCCCCTCGCTCCAACCTCCCTTCAGGCAGTTGCAGAGCGCGATGAGGTCTCCCCTCAGCCTCCTCTTCTCCAGGCTGAACACCCCCAGTTCCCTCAGCCGCTCCTCATCAGACTTGTGCTCCAGGCCCTTCCCCAGCTCCGTTGCCCTTCTCTGGACACGCTCCAGCCCCTCCATGTCCTTCTTGTCGTGAGGGGCCCAAAACTGAACCCAGGATTCGAGGTGCGGCCTCCCCAGTGCCCAGTACAGGGGCACGATCCCCTCCCTGCTCCTGCTGGCCACACCAGTGCTGATACAGGCCAGGATGCCGTTGGCCTTCTTGGCCACCTGGGCACGCTGCCGGCTCGTGTTCAGCCGCTGTCGACCAGCCCCCCCAGGTCCTTCTCCTCTGGGCACTTTCCAGCCGCTCTTCCCCAAGCCTGGAGCGGTGCCTGGGGTTGTTGTGGCCCAAGGGCAGGACCCGGCACTTGGCCTTGTTGAACCTCCTCCATTGGCCTCGGCCCATCGATCCAGCCTGTCCAGGTCCCTCTGCAGAGCCTCCTGCCCTCCAGCAGATCAACACTCCCGCCCAGCCTGGTGTCATCTGCAAACTGACTGAGGGAGCACTCGATCCCCTCGTCCAGATCATTGATAAAGAGATTGAACAACACTGGTCCCAAAACTGAGCCCTGGGGAACACCATCGCCGCAGAGCTGGCGACATCACCTCTTTGAAGCAGTCGTTATCTTCTCCCAACGAGAAACGGAGGAGCCGGGCAGCCCCCGGGCCTCGGGCAAGTCAAACGTGTTACCTGTCGGGATGTTAACGCTAGCAAAAGCGCTCACCTTCCTCCAGCTCGCGCCTGCAAGTTGAAATAAACTGAGTAAAGAGTAGTTTACACAAGCTGAACACGCTGAATGAAATCAAGCTGTGCCCCAGAGCAGCCAAAGGTCTGGAAAATAACTGGAATTAATCCTTAGGCCCGGCAAATAAATCTCTGGAAGGATCAGGCCAAATAAGCACAAACAAAAAGCGAGAAGCAGAAACACTGTTAACACAGAGTCGAGCTACGTCGCCGCTTGTGTTTAAAACACCCTTGTACACACAACAGAGTCAGCCCAGAGCTGGAAAGGGATTCCTGAAGGTATTTGTCTTGAGGAGAGACAGCAGAGATATTTCTCGCTGGAAAGCAAAGGGATTCCCTCTCTTTTCCGGCACGAGAGCCGAGGTGCTTCACACGCAGGACAACAGGCGCCGCGCAGAGAAACTGTTCAGCCGCGGGAGGCCGTGCGACAGCCGGAGCCAGGCGAGGGGAGCAGCGCGGAGAGACGCCTCGTGGGCACACAAAGGCTAAAACCACAGAAGGGAACCTGGGATTTATACTAAAAACAACCTGGACAAAGCAGATAAGAGCTCAAAAAAACCACAGCGGAGCAAAACAAACCCCAAGACTTTCCAGAGGCAGAGAGATCCCATCCTCACGGGGTGTTAAAAAATAAAAATAAGTCCCAAATACTTCAAGCTCTGCTTTTGATGGGGCAGTTTGTACCAAGCGCGGGCAGCCCGCAGACCTCTAACGCAGAGGAACCACCTTCAGCCTCCCGTCCCGGAGTACGGGTGAAATCCATCTTCTTCATCCCGTCGCATCCCTCACCCATCCCCGATTCTCCGCTCTGCCCCAACGGCCGACCAGGAACTCCTCCAAGCACGTTGCAAAACGGTTATCTGCCCCAGAAACGGATCCATATTAATTGCAGCATCGTTAACTCCTCTTATGCTCTAACAGAGCACAGCAGTTGGAGTCCTCGGACGGCTCTCGGCCCCCTCGCTCGGCAGCCAGGAGGAGTCACCCAGCAAACACCGAGCACCCGCTGCCACGACCCCAGATTTGGGTTGTTTCTGGAACAGGGATCGTCTCTGAAATAATAATCTCTCTTTTTCAACTGAAACGAGATCTTCGTACGGGCATAACCACTGCCTCAGCACTCAGACCCACCAAAGAACCGCCGTGGGCTCGGACCCGCCGCTGATCGGCATCGAGCCCCTTCACGGAACCCAAATTCTCCCCAGGCGCTTTCTGAACGGCGAAGCCCCCTTCCCGGGGGGAGGGAAACGAGGGAAGCGGCTGCCTGAAATACACACACGCCCTAACTGACGGGTTTTCCCTCGTGTAGCAGAATCGCTGCGGAAACAAACGCCGCTGCAAACTCTCGTGGTAACCGGGGATGTAACTCAGCGCGGCGCGCTCAAGTAAATTAAAAAAAAAAAAAAAAGGGGGGAAAACATGAGTTTTGTGGTAACAAATGGTCTAAAGATTTACCAGCCGGGGGGGGAAGCTGATGGAGCTGAACGGAGCTCTGCGAAACCCGCTCGGGAGGGCACGGAGGGAGCGGAGGAGGGGAACTCTCTGCTCCGCTCCTTGGGATTCCGGCTCTGAGATGAAGAGACCAGCGAGGGGGACAGCAGATTTGCTCCTCCAGAAGTCACAGGACGCGAGATAAAACTAATCGGATTCTCCTGGGAAGGCATCAGCGGCTTTTTGGGGGAAAAGCAGAAAAGGAAAACTACGTACCAGGATGCCACAAAGGGCACCGGAGCCACGCAGGGAGCGAGGTAGGAAAGACAACAAGGAGAAACAATCAGCTTTGGAGAGGAGAGAAAACAAAGTCACCCCCAGCTTTACAACCGAGAGGGAACAAATCTGTTTCCACCAAGACAGCGCGAGGCCAGAAAACACACAGCTGACTCCCGGATTTAGACTTAAGGCTAAAGTTTGGGGAGAAAGAGCTCGCTTACAGACTGCAGAAAGGAGAAACGGGGCTTCGGCTCCGTCACCGAGCCCCTCCGACGCCTTCGGCCTCTCCCGCCGACGCCGGGCCAGGAGGGCGATGCCCCCCCGCCGGCCCCCTCACCTCGGGCGGCGGGAGAAGGTCGGGGTGAGCCCCAGATTTTTCCCCGAGTCCTCCCGGAGCCGTTTCCTCCTTCCCAGCCGCCGTGAGGGCTGTGCCAAACACGTCAGCCCGTCTTTCCTGTTCTTAAAAACGAAAAACCACGGAGGGAGTTGACAAAGGCCGGGCCCGGGGCTCCCCGAAGCCGCTCGGAGGGCGGCGTTACCCCAACGCCCCCCCGCTCCGCTCCGGACGGAGCCCCGGGGAGCGGCCCGCCGCCGGGCCAGGCCTCCCCGCCGGCAACCGGGCACGGAGGAGGCGCGGCCGGAGTCCCGGAGACAGCGGGAGGCCCGAGGGCGGCCGTCCCCCCTCCCCGTCCCGGTTCCTCTCCCCGCTCCCCCGCCAGGCCTCACCGATCGCTGGAGCTCGCCCAGCCAGCAGCTCGCCCGCTCCTTGCCGCTGGGGTCGGGGTCGTGGTAGAGCGCCTGTACGGCCTGATAAACCACCTGCAGGCTGGGCTTGCCCCCGCCGCCCTCCATGGCCGCTCCGCCGCCCGCCCCTCAGCGCCGCCCGCCGCTGCCGCCCGCCGCCATCTCCTCGTCCTGCGCGCTCCGGTACCGGGACGGGGCGGTGCAACCGCACAGCGGGTCCCCCCCCGGAAACACGCGCCCACCGCCACGCGCGTTCCGCTTCCTTCCGTTCCTCTTCCTTCCGTTCACGCTCGATTCCGTTCCGCCTCGCCCCCGCTCCGTCACGGCCCGGATCGGCTCGTCCCGACAACCCCCCCCCACCNCCCGCCCGGAACGGTCCCGCCGGGTTTCCGGGGGTGCGTCGGGTAAAACGGCTCGGGTGCGCCCGGCCCCACGCGGAAGGGACGCGCCCGCCGCGGCGGGAAGGAGCCCACGGGCCCCCCCCCACGCACAGCGGCCCCGGGCGGGGGGCATCGACCCCCAGGCGCTCCCGGTAACCCGGGCGGGGGAGGGCCCGTAACCCCCCTGCCCGGTCCTGGGAGCCTGGGCGTGCTGGGACCAGTCACCCCAGTCCCCACAGCCCAGTTTGGGGGGATCCCATCACCCCCCCAGCCCCATCGCCCCGTCCCACTGGTGTCCCATTGCTCCCCCGGCCCCCCACCCCCTCCCCCCGGGGTCCCCTTGCCCCCCCGCCCCCCCCCCCGCCCCACCCCCCTCCCCTCACCGCCACCCCCACCACCGCCCCCCCCACTCGTTCCCCCCCCCCCCCACTCCCGATCTCCCGTCCCACTGGTGTCCCATCGCTCCCCAGTCCCGTCACCCCCTCCCCCCCGCGTCCCCCCGCGCCCCCCCCCCCCCCCGCCCTCCCCCCCGCCCCCCGGCTGTCCCATCCCCCCCAGCCCCATCTCCCCACCCCACCGGTGCCCCATTCCCCCCCAGTCCCACCCCCCCATCCCCCTGGTGCCCCATCCCCCCCCTCCCATCCCCCCATCCCCCTGGTGTCCCATCGCCCCCAGTCCCATCACTTCATCCCACTGGTGTCCCACCGCCCCCCCAGTCCCATTGCCCTGTCCCACTGGTGTCCCATCCCCCCCCTCCCATCCCCCCATCCCCCTGGTGTCCCATCGCCCCCCCAGCCCCATTGTCCTGTCCCACTGGTGTCCCCTCGCCCCCCGTCCCATCACTCCGTCCCACTGGGGTCCCATCACTCCCCAGTCCCATCACCCCATCCCACTGGTGTCCCATTGCCCCCCAGTCCCATCGTCCCCTCCCACTGAGGTCCCATCGCGCTCCCAGTCCCGTCACCCCATCCCACTGGTGTCCCATCGCCCCCAGTCCCTCTCCCTGTCCCACTGGTGTCCCATCACTCCCCAGTCCCATCACCCCATCCCACTGGGGTCCCATCACCCCCCCAGTCCCCTTACCCCAGCCTGGCCCAGTGTGCCCCATTATTCCCACTGCTCCCAACAGCCCAGGCTGATCCCAGTCCCACTTCCCACCTTCCTTCCCAGCCCCCGGGGCCCCCTCGTCCCCCCACTCCAGCCCTCGTCCCACCGCCAACGGGGGGGAGCTGACGGGACCGGGGATGGGGACCCCGGAGCGTGGCTGCATGCTGGGCGGTGCTGAGCCCCTCCAGGGTCAGCCTGATCTCCCCCACCCGCCTACAGAGCTCCGGCACCTTCCGTGGTCGGAATACTGGGATTTTCCACCGGACGGGGTCACTTTGGGTTAATCCGGACCTTTTTTTGACCCCTCGCTGAATACCCGGAGTCGGGAGGATCAGCGGGAAAAAAGCTGCTGCAGCGGCACGGGGCCGGGGGCTCCTCGGACCCCTGACGCCTTTGTGCCGGGGCTGGGGGCTCCTCGGACCCCCGATGCCTTTGTGCCAGGGCTGGGGGCTCCTCGGACCCCCGATGCCTTTGTGCCAGGGCTGGGGGCTCCTCGGACCCCCGATGCCTTTGTGCCAGGGCTGGGGGCTCCTCGGACCCCCGACGCCTTTATGCTGGGGCCAGGGGCTCCTCGGACCCCCGCCGCTTTTGTGCTGGGACTGGGGGCTCCTCGGACCCCCGATGCCTTTGTGCCAGGGCTGGGGGGCTCCTCGGACCCCCGACGCCTTTGTGCCGGGGCCAGGGGCTCCTCGGATCCCCGCCGCTTTTGTGCTGGGACTGGGGGCTCCTCGGACCCCCACCGCCCTTGTGTCACGGCCGGGGGGCTCCTCGGACCCCCGACGCCTTTATGCTGGGGCCGGGGGCTCCTCGGACCCCCACCGCCCTTGTGTCACGGCCGGGGGGCTCCTCGGACCCCCGATGCCTTTGTGCCAGGGCTGGGGGCTCCTCGGACCCCCGCCGCTTTTGTGCTGGGACTGGGGGCTCCTCGGACCCCTGCCGCCTTCATGCCGGGGCTGGGGGCTCTTCAGACCCCCACCGCCTTTGTGCCGGAGCTGGGGGCTCCTCGGACCCCCGCCGCCTTTGTGCCGCGGCCGGGATGCGACCCCGAACCCCGCGGGAAGGGCTTTGGCTCCGGTTTATCCCCCCGCCCGCGGGGATGAGGCTTTGGCTCGGGAGATGGGGAGCACACGGAAGCCCCAGATCGGGGGTGATGCTCGTTCCCCCGCCCCCGGCACACGCCGGGTGTTTCCGCAGCGAGACCGGCCGCCGGCACGGCACCGAAGCCCCCCGAGACGTCGCTGTCCGGCGCAGAGCAGCCGGCGCACGGGGTTCAATCCTCCGGCCGCCGCCGGCGTTTCTGGCTGGAGGCGTGGATGGGAAAGGGTCAAATCCAGACCCCAACATCCCACCGGGAACCCGCCGTGAGCCAAACCCCCCCTTTCCCGGACTGAGCTGCCTCCGGTCCCACGCTCCAACTCCAAACAGGGATGCGGGGCTGATCCAGACCCAAATTTGGTAGAAATTTGGTACAAATTTGGTACAAACACCAAAAGACCGGAGCCCCCCGTTGAAACCAAGTGATCTGGCACACAAAGACCGCGACAAAGAGGAGCGAGACCCAAAACGGGGCCGTTTATGGGGTCTCCTGGAGGAGAACAGGATTTGGGACAGGCTGGACAGTTTCTGCACCCGGAAACTACGGGATCCATGCAATATGTTATATTATTAATCATGGATATATTAAAATCCCAGACATTGAGCTCGTTGGGCACTTGGGTGGCAAACCCTCAGATTCAAAACCCCGCGGTTGCTACGGGTAACGCACCGCCGAGGGGGGTACGGCCTCTCCGTCAGGCTGTACCCCAAAAGGACTCCGGTAGGACAACGTCACCCTGGCCCTGAAGCCACGCTGCTCTCCTTCGGGATGGAGAACCACCGGGTGTTATTCAGCAAATTCATTCCCCGTGTAAATCCCCAACAAATCCCACCGGAACCGGGGAAGGTGATAGTACATCAACATCTAGACGGTGTTTTAACGGCAAGGGATTCCTCCGGTAAGGTCTGGAGAAGGTGTAACCACACCGCGGGGGTCTCCACCCCTGAAGGTGGATGAGGGGACCCAGCCAAACGTGTGATTTCTGGGCGTCCCATGGCAGGCGGTGTCTTCGGGACATGGTTTAATGGGCATGGGGATGTTGGGTTGACGGTTGGACTCGATGACCTTAGAGGTCTTTTCCAACCTTAGTGATTCTATGATTCTATGATTCCCTCCCACCCCTTGCAGCAGACCCCCAAGTTGAGGTCACCCTTCCATGAGAAGAAGCTCCTACAAGTCCTGGGAACTTCAGGTTTTGGAGGAGCTCGCAGGGATCCCAGGGTTCATCCCAGACCTAGTCCTAGTCCCAGACTTGGTCAACAGTTTACGCCTGAAGAGTTATATAGGAGCAATCAATCCTTTATAGCACTTGGCTACGATTTCCAGGTTCAGTGTGCCAGCAGTCACTTACCGAGGGTCTGTTGGGTGAGCACCTCGAATCCTGGGTTCAGTTTTGGGCCCCTCACGACAAGAAGGACCTTGAGGGGCTGGAGCGTGTCCAGAGAAGGGCAACGGAGCTGGGGAAGGGCCTGGAGCACAAGTCTGATGAGGAGCGGCTGAGGGAACTGGGGGTGTTCAGCCTGGAGAAGAGGAGGCTGAGGGGAGACCTCATCGCGCTCTGCAGCGCTCTGCAACTGCCTGAAGGGAGGTTGGAGCGAGGGGGGGTCGGTCTCTTCTCCCAAGTAACAGCGATAGAACGAGAGGAAACGGCCTCAAGTTGCGCCAGGGGAGGTTTAGGCTGGATGTTAGGAAGAAATTCTTTCCTGCAAGAGTGGTCTGGCCTTGGCCCAGGCTGCCCAGGGCAGTGGTGGAGTCCCCATCCCTGGAGGGATTTAAAAGACGTGGAGATGAGGCGCTTGGGGACATGGTTTAGTGGCCATGGGGGGGTTGGGTTGACGGTTGGACTCGATGACCTTAGAGGTCTTTTCCAACCTTAGTGATTCTGTGATTCTGTGATTCTGTCAGGCCATGGCCCAACAACACCTGGAGGCCCCTTCAGCCTCACAGAAGGAGGATGCGACAGGGATTGTGGCAACGAGCTCCCAATAAAGCCCAATGAGTTTCCATTTGGGTCAGCCCTGGGGTGACAAGGTTCCCCATCGTGGTGGCCATCATGGGATAAACCTCTGCTGGCTCCTTGCCTTTTGGATACCAGGACCCATTGCTGGAGATGCACCCTTAAAATATGGACCCCCTTCTCCAGCCTTGAAAGATGGGGAGACTCTGCTCCTGCTCCCCAGGGAATCCCACAGCCCAGCGCAATCCAGAAGATGCTGATGCCTATGGCACACCGTGACTGGGTCAAAGGGGACACCTGGGACACGAAGGCTTAGTCTGATGACGCAGGTCTAGGGCACGGATCGGGGATCCAGGTGGAACCACCAAGCAGATCCCTTGGCCAAAGGACCTCGAAAGCATCAATGTTGATCTCCCACGCAACCCTCCCCACCTCCGATGGCGTGATGGTGGGCTGACTACGTGCCCGCCTAGGATGACCTGAGGGATGGTAGATACCTGTGGCAAGTAGATTTTATAAATGGGAGGACATCTTAACTGGGCTAGAGATTGGCAGTGGTTTAGGTATGGCCTGCCCATGCCCTCAAGCTCATGTGAAATACGTCATTTTGGGATTAGGGCCATGGTTTGCACACCATCAGACAATGAGGACATTTCAAAAATAAAGATGTGCAGAGATGCGCCGAAGCCCAAGGAATTTGGTGGATCTTCCACATCCCTCATCATCTCCGGCCCAATGGTATTCCTGAATGGACTCCTTAAAACTCAGCCATGACTTGGCACTTGGACCAGTGAGTCCCAAACCTCAACCAGTCCCTGCCCGTATCAGGAGTGGCAACATCACCTTGATGGCGTGGTCGCTGCTTTAGCCAACCGGTAGACCACGGCTGGTCTTCATCGTCCGATCTGGAAAGCTTTTGATGGCAACCATGGTGTAACTTCAACTTTGGATATAAATGGTGGTCATCAGTTGTCCATTGGACAAACTGTCCAGGTTAATCACCTGCAACAAGACCGTTCTCCTTCCAAACACCTCTTTGAAGCTCCACGTGGAAGGTGGTCGACCACCAGGGAAACGAACACCTCGTTTCCGAGCGGCGGATAGCCAAACCGCCTGTTAGCAGGTTGTCTTCCCTGGATCCTTGGTCCGACCTTATTCCTCATCCTGATCGCTTGTTTGACAATTAGCCGGGAGCCAAAACCAACATGTGGGGAACCGGGAGTACCAGATTAAGAGGGGTTTTGGGGGGAAAACTCCTTTAATTTCCCTTCCCTCTCGTAATCGTTATCGTATAATGATTAGGTTGCATCTAGCAATGACAATAATGCTCGTTCCCTTCTCCCAGGGATGAGATGGCAATCGCATCATTCAATTTACGAGTGCGATTTCTCCGGTGGGTAACGAATCAGGTTGTTGGGTTGCTTCACCACCGTTAGATACCGAATTTGGGTGGTCAGCAGAACCTGCCCCCAAAGCATCCTGGTATCAACGTCATTTGGGATAATTACTCCCCAAATTATCGACCGCAGCCTTCCGAAGCACTACGACACCCCAAGGCACAGATTCAGCCTGGGCAGGGAAGAGGAGCCGTGGTAATTACGGTAATTACTCTGCATTGCAATCACACCCAATTTACACGGGACAAGCGAACACCAGCTCCTAATGACCCTCACCCAGACATCTCATGGGCCTCTAATAATTAAACCCCAATTACAAATGATGATATTTTTGATAATCTGGAACTCTGACATCTGACATGGGGCGTTCATAATACAAATTGCCAAAGATACGATAATTTAATCGGTCCTAATTTTCGCCAGTTTACAGAGTAATAGTTGGCTGAGCACTAACGATGATTGGGACACACCCGGCCCAGAAGACCTATCTGGCTGTACAGATCACAACCCCTTTCGGTCAATCCAATTAAGTCCTTAATGAAATTCTATTGCTTTTCCAAGACATGGTCTTCACTTGGCCAACACCATGATGACTCCAGGCAAAGCTGGTGGCCCACCATCTTCAACAGCTGGGTGGTGCTGGCTTGGTGGCACCAACGCCTACAAGATCCCACCCTGAGGGTGGGCAGGTGCCTGCAGCACGGCACGTCTTGGTTCCTCGGCGTTTCAAACTGAAAATTTAACAATCTGACTTCCAACGCAACCATCACCTTCATAAACGCGTAGACTCTCTTCTAGCCTGGAGATGTTTGTGTGCTAATCAATGCCGCTCGTTGGTTTTCCGCTAACGAATCTAAACGAATCAAACACGAGGTAAATGCCGTTCAGCAGCACGTCCGTACCTGTCGCCAGGAGCTGTCCCTGCTCGTCGTCTGCTGCTGACATCACTTGAACATGGCCATGGTCTTGGCCACCAGACCTGGTGGAGTGGGGGGTCGCGTGGTCAGGGTCCCGGGCCCTGGGGGGTCCCGGGGTGGTGGATCCCAGGGTGGGGGGATCCTGGGGG